>JBDPZO010000238.1:0-17415 GCA_039877585.1 Heterodera filipjevi | reverse complement strand
AAAGCACCCGTTTCAATTTTCGCTAAAGACCCAACGTGTGCTATAATGAGTTTCTAGAAAACCAAATAACCATGTATGGACGGATTGTTAACTAAACCCTTGAAGAAGTTCTTCAACACCAAAAGATAATACAAATCTTTTTTTGGATGGTTTACAGCATAAAAGGCTTTAGCCAAAGGGATAGCCCTAACTGTTTTGTGATCCTCGCCTTCAGCATTACAAATATGCATGCTGAATTGTGAAGCAATTCGGCATCAAGGAAATGTAAAGTCTTCACAACAAAGCCACAGAAAGAAGATTTCAAAATATTTTTATAAATCTCTCACAAAAACAGTAGATCATTTTACTAAAAGAAAACTGAAATAATATGAACAGTTTATCAATGCTTTTACTTGTAATAGGTGAGTAAACGCTAAATTAGGTGCTAAAGCACCCGTTTCAATTTTCGCCTAAAGACCCAACGTGTGCTATAATGAGTTTCTAGAAAAACCAAATACCTGTATTGACATTTAACTAAACCCTTGAGATTTCTTCAAACCAAAAGATAATACAAAATATTTTTGGATTGTTTACAGCATAAAGGCTTAGCCAAAGGTATTACCATATTGTTTTTGAATCCTCGCCTTCAGCATTACAAATATTGCATTGCTGAATTGTGAAGCAATTCGGCATCAAGAAATTGTAAGTCTTCAAACAAAGCCACAGAAAGAAGATTCAAAATATTTTTTATAAATCTCTCACAAAAACAGTAGATCATTTTTACTAAAAAGAAAACTGAATAATATGAACAGTTATCAATGCTTTTACTTGTAATAGGTGAGTAAACGCTAAATTAGGTGCTAAAGCAACCGTTTCAATTTTCGCCTAAAGACCCAACGTGTGCTATAATGAGTTTCTAGAAAAACCAAATAACCTGTATTGAGATTTTAACTAAACCCTTGAGATTTCTTCAAACCAAAAGATAATACAAAATATTTTTTGGATTGTTTACAGCATAAAGGCTTTAGCCAAAGGTATTACCATATTGTTTTTGAATCCTCGCCTTCAGCATTACAAATATTGCATTGCTGAATTGTGAAGCAATTCGGCATCAAGAAATTGTAACTCTTCAAAACAAAGCCACAGAAAGAAGATTCAAAATATTTTTTATAAATCTCTCACAAAAAAACAGTAGATCATTTTTACTAAAAAGAAAACTGAATAATATGAACAGTTATCAATGCTTTTACTTGTAATAGGTGAGTAAACGCTAAATTAGGTGCTAAAGCACCCGTTTCAATTTTCGCCTAAAGACCAAACGTGTGCTATAATGAGTTTCTAGAAAAACCAAATAACCTGTATTGAGATTTTAACTAAACCCTTGAGATTTCTTCAAACCAAAGATAATACAAAATATTTTTTGGATTGTTTACAGCATAAAGGCTTTAGCCAAAGGTATTACCATATTGTTTTGAATCCTCGCCTTCAGCATTACAAATATTGCATTGCTGAATTGTGAAGCAATTCGGCATCAAGAAATTGTAAGTCTTCAAAACAAAGCCACAGAAAGAAGATTCAAAATATTTTTATAAATCTCTCACAAAAAACAGTAGATCATTTTTACTAAAAAGAAAACTGAATAATATGAACAGTTATCAATGCTTTTACTTGTAATAGGTGAGTAAACGCTAAATTAGGTGCTAAAGCACCCGTTTCAATTTTCGCCTAAAGACCCAACGTGTGCTATAATGAGTTTCTAGAAAAACCAAATAACCTGTATTGAGATTTTAACTAAACCCTTGAGATTTCTTCAAACCAAAAGATAATACAAAATATTTTTTGGATTGTTTACAGCATAAAGGCTTTAGCCAAAGGTATTACCATATTGTTTTTGAATCCTCGCCTTCAGCATTACAAATATTGCATTGCTGAATTGTGAAGCAATTCGGCATCAAGAAATTGTAAGTCTTCAAAACAAAGCCACAGAAAGAAGATTCAAAATATTTTTTATAAATCTCTCACAAAAAACAGTAGATCATTTTTACTAAAAAGAAAACTGAATAATATGAACAGTTATCAATGCTTTTACTTGTAATAGGTGAGTAAACGCTAAATTAGGTGCTAAAGCACCCGTTTCAATTTTCGCCTAAAGACCCAACGTGTGCTATAATGAGTTTCTAGAAAACCCAAATAACCTGTATTGAGATTTTAACTAAACCCTTGAGATTTCTTCAAACCAAAAGATAATACAAAATATTTTTTGGATTGTTTACAGCATAAAGGCTTTAGCCAAAGGTATTACCATATTGTTTTTGAATCCTCGCCTTCAGCATTACAAATATTGCATTGCTGAATTGTGAAGCAATTCGGCATCAAGAAATTGTAAGTCTTCAAAACAAAGCCACAGAAAGAAGATTCAAAATATTTTTTATAAATCTCTCACAAAAAACAGTAGATCATTTTTACTAAAAAGAAAACTGAATAATATGAACAGTTATCAATGCTTTTACTTGTAATAGGTGAGTAAACGCTAAATTAGGTGCTAAAGCACCCGTTTCAATTTTCGCCTAAAGACCCAACGTGTGCTATAATGAGTTTCTAGAAAAACCAAATAACCTGTATTGAGATTTTAACTAAACCCTTGAGATTTCTTCAAACCAAAAGATAATACAAAATATTTTTTGGATTGTTTACAGCATAAAGGCTTTAGCCAAAGGTATTACCATATTGTTTTTGAATCCTCGCCTTCAGCATTACAAATATTGCATTGCTGAATTGTGAAGCAATTCGGCATCAAGAAATTGTAAGTCTTCAAAACAAAGCCACAGAAAGAAGATTCAAAATATTTTTTATAAATCTCTCACAAAAAACAGTAGATCATTTTTACTAAAAAGAAAACTGAATAATATGAACAGTTATCAATGCTTTTACTTGTAATAGGTGAGTAAACGCTAAATTAGGTGCTAAAGCACCCGTTTCAATTTTCGCCTAAAGACCCAACGTGTGCTATAATGAGTTTCTAGAAAAACCAAATAACCTGTATTGAGATTTTAACTAAACCCTTGAGATTTCTTCAAACCAAAAGATAATACAAAATATTTTTTGGATTGTTTACAGCATAAAGGCTTTAGCCAAAGGTATTACCATATTGTTTTTGAATCCTCGCCTTCAGCATTACAAATATTGCATTGCTGAATTGTGAAGCAATTCGGCATCAAGAAATTGTAAGTCTTCAAAACAAAGCCACAGAAAGAAGATTCAAAATATTTTTTATAAATCTCTCACAAAAAACAGTAGATCATTTTTACTAAAAAGAAAACTGAATAATATGAACAGTTATCAATGCTTTTACTTGTAATAGGTGAGTAAACGCTAAATTAGGTGCTAAAGCACCCGTTTCAATTTTCGCCTAAAGACCCAACGTGTGCTATAATGAGTTTCTAGAAAAACCAAATAACCTGTATTGAGATTTTAACTAAACCCTTGAGATTTCTTCAAACCAAAAGATAATACAAAATATTTTTTGGATTGTTTACAGCATAAAGGCTTTAGCCAAAGGTATTACCATATTGTTTTTGAATCCTCGCCTTCAGCATTACAAATATTGCATTGCTGAATTGTGAAGCAATTCGGCATCAAGAAATTGTAAGTCTTCAAAACAAAGCCACAGAAAGAAGATTCAAAATATTTTTTATAAATCTCTCACAAAAAACAGTAGATCATTTTTACTAAAAAGAAAACTGAATAATATGAACAGTTATCAATGCTTTTACTTGTAATAGGTGAGTAAACGCTAAATTAGGTGCTAAAGCACCCGTTTCAATTTTCGCCTAAAGACCCAACGTGTGCTATAATGAGTTTCTAGAAAACCAAATAACCTGTATTGAGATTTTAACTAAACCCTTGAGATTTCTTCAAACCAAAAGATAATACAAAATATTTTTTGGATTGTTTACAGCATAAAGGCTTTAGCCAAAGGTATTACCATATTGTTTTTGAATCCTCGCCTTCAGCATTACAAATATTGCATTGCTGAATTGTGAAGCAATTCGGCATCAAGAAATTGTAAGTCTTCAAAACAAAGCCACAGAAAGAAGATTCAAAATATTTTTTATAAATCTCTCACAAAAAACAGTAGATCATTTTTACTAAAAAGAAAACTGAATAATATGAACAGTTATCAATGCTTTTACTTGTAATAGGTGAGTAAACGCTAAATTAGGTGCTAAAGCACCCGTTTCAATTTTCGCCTAAAGACCCAACGTGTGCTATAATGAGTTTCTAGAAAAACCAAATAACCTGTATTGAGATTTTAACTAAACCCTTGAGATTTCTTCAAACCAAAAGATAATACAAAATATTTTTTGGATTGTTTACAGCATAAAGGCTTTAGCCAAAGGTATTACCATATTGTTTTTGAATCCTCGCCTTCAGCATTACAAATATTGCATTGCTGAATTGTGAAGCAATTCGGCATCAAGAAATTGTAAGTCTTCAAAACAAAGCCACAGAAAGAAGATTCAAAATATTTTTTATAAATCTCTCACAAAAAACAGTAGATCATTTTTACTAAAAAGAAAACTGAATAATATGAACAGTTATCAATGCTTTTACTTGTAATAGGTGAGTAAACGCTAAATTAGGTGCTAAAGCACCCGTTTCAATTTTCGCCTAAAGACCCAACGTGTGCTATAATGAGTTTCTAGAAAAACCAAATAACCTGTATTGAGATTTTAACTAAACCCTTGAGATTTCTTCAAACCAAAAGATAATACAAAATATTTTTTGGATTGTTTACAGCATAAAGGCTTTAGCCAAAGGTATTACCATATTGTTTTTGAATCCTCGCCTTCAGCATTACAAATATTGCATTGCTGAATTGTGAAGCAATTCGGCATCAAGAAATTGTAAGTCTTCAAAACAAAGCCACAGAAAGAAGATTCAAAATATTTTTTATAAATCTCTCACAAAAAACAGTAGATCATTTTTACTAAAAAGAAAACTGAATAATATGAACAGTTATCAATGCTTTTACTTGTAATAGGTGAGTAAACGCTAAATTAGGTGCTAAAGCACCCGTTTCAATTTTCGCCTAAAGACCCAACGTGTGCTATAATGAGTTTCTAGAAAAACCAAATAACCTGTATTGAGATTTTAACTAAACCCTTGAGATTTCTTCAAACCAAAAGATAATACAAAATATTTTTTGGATTGTTTACAGCATAAAGGCTTTAGCCAAAGGTATTACCATATTGTTTTTGAATCCTCGCCTTCAGCATTACAAATATTGCATTGCTGAATTGTGAAGCAATTCGGCATCAAGAAATTGTAAGTCTTCAAAACAAAGCCACAGAAAGAAGATTCAAAATATTTTTTATAAATCTCTCACAAAAAACAGTAGATCATTTTTACTAAAAAGAAAACTGAATAATATGAACAGTTATCAATGCTTTTACTTGTAATAGGTGAGTAAACGCTAAATTAGGTGCTAAAGCACCCGTTTCAATTTTCGCCTAAAGACCCAACGTGTGCTATAATGAGTTTCTAGAAAAACCAAATAACCTGTATTGACATTTTAACTAAACCCTTGAGATTTCTTCAAACCAAAAGATAATACAAAATATTTTTTGGATTGCTTACAGCATAAAGGCTTTAGCCAAAGGTATTACCATATTGTTTTTGAATCCTCGCCTTCAGCATTACAAATATTGCATTGCTGAATTGTGAAGCAATTCGGCATCAAGAAATTGTAAGTCTTCAAAACAAAGCCACAGAAAGAAGATTCAAAATATTTTTTATAAATCTCTCACAAAAAACAGTAGATCATTTTTACTAAAAAGAAAACTGAATAATATGAACAGTTATCAATGCTTTTACTTGTAATAGGTGAGTAAACGCTAAATTAGGTGCTAAAGCACCCGTTTCAATTTTCGCCTAAAGACCCAACGTGTGCTATAATGAGTTTCTAGAAAAACCAAATAACCTGTATTGAGATTTTAACTAAACCCTTGAGATTTCTTCAAACCAAAAGATAATACAAAATATTTTTTGGATTGTTTACAGCATAAAGGCTTTAGCCAAAGGTATTACCATATTGTTTTTGAATCCTCGCCTTCAGCATTACAAATATTGCATTGCTGAATTGTGAAGCAATTCGGCATCAAGAAATTGTAAGTCTTCAAAACAAAGCCACAGAAAGAAGATTCAAAATATTTTTTATAAATCTCTCACAAAAAACAGTAGATCATTTTTACTAAAAAGAAAACTGAATAATATGAACAGTTATCAATGCTTTTACTTGTAATAGGTGAGTAAACGCTAAATTAGGTGCTAAAGCACCCGTTTCAATTTTCGCCTAAAGACCCAACGTGTGCTATAATGAGTTTCTAGAAAACCAAATAACCTGTATTGAGATTTTAACTAAACCCTTGAGATTTCTTCAAACCAAAAGATAATACAAAATATTTTTTGGATTGTTTACAGCATAAAGGCTTTAGCCAAAGGTATTACCATATTGTTTTTGAATCCTCGCCTTCAGCATTACAAATATTGCATTGCTGAATTGTGAAGCAATTCGGCATCAAGAAATTGTAAGTCTTCAAAACAAAGCCACAGAAAGAAGATTCAAAATATTTTTTATAAATCTCTCACAAAAAACAGTAGATCATTTTTACTAAAAAGAAAACTGAATAATATGAACAGTTATCAATGCTTTTACTTGTAATAGGTGAGTAAACGCTAAATTAGGTGCTAAAGCACCCGTTTCAATTTTCGCCTAAAGACCCAACGTGTGCTATAATGAGTTTCTAGAAAAACCAAATAACCTGTATTGAGATTTTAACTAAACCCTTGAGATTTCTTCAAACCAAAAGATAATACAAAATATTTTTTGGATTGTTTACAGCATAAAGGCTTTAGCCAAAGGTATTACCATATTGTTTTTGAATCCTCGCCTTCAGCATTACAAATATTGCATTGCTGAATTGTGAAGCAATTCGGCATCAAGAAATTGTAAGTCTTCAAAACAAAGCCACAGAAAGAAGATTCAAAATATTTTTTATAAATCTCTCACAAAAAACAGTAGATCATTTTTACTAAAAAGAAAACTGAATAATATGAACAGTTATCAATGCTTTTACTTGTAATAGGTGAGTAAACGCTAAATTAGGTGCTAAAGCACCCGTTTCAATTTTCGCCTAAAGACCCAACGTGTGCTATAATGAGTTTCTAGAAAAACCAAATAACCTGTATTGAGATTTTAACTAAACCCTTGAGATTTCTTCAAACCAAAAGATAATACAAAATATTTTTTGGATTGTTTACAGCATAAAGGCTTTAGCCAAAGGTATTACCATATTGTTTTTGAATCCTCGCCTTCAGCATTACAAATATTGCATTGCTGAATTGTGAAGCAATTCGGCATCAAGAAATTGTAAGTCTTCAAAACAAAGCCACAGAAAGAAGATTCAAAATATTTTTTATAAATCTCTCACAAAAAACAGTAGATCATTTTTACTAAAAAGAAAACTGAATAATATGAACAGTTATCAATGCTTTTACTTGTAATAGGTGAGTAAACGCTAAATTAGGTGCTAAAGCACCCGTTTCAATTTTCGCCTAAAGACCCAACGTGTGCTATAATGAGTTTCTAGAAAAACCAAATAACCTGTATTGAGATTTTAACTAAACCCTTGAGATTTCTTCAAACCAAAAGATAATACAAAATATTTTTTGGATTGTTTACAGCATAAAGGCTTTAGCCAAAGGTATTACCATATTGTTTTGAATCCTCGCCTTCAGCATTACAAATATTGCATTGCTGAATTGTGAAGCAATTCGGCATCAAGAAATTGTAAGTCTCAAAGCCACAGAAAGAAGATTCAAATATTTTTTATAAATCTCTCACAAAAAACAGTAGATCATTTTTACTAAAAAGAAAACTGAATAATATGAACAGTTATCAATGCTTTTACTTGTAATAGGTGAGTAAACGCTAAATTAGGTGCTAAAGCACCCGTTTCAATTTTCGCCTAAAGACCCAACGTGTGCTATAATGAGTTTCTAGAAAACCAAATAACCTGTATTGAGATTTTAACTAAACCCTTGAGATTTCTTCAAACCAAAAGATAATACAAAATATTTTTTGGATTGTTTACAGCATAAAGGCTTTAGCCAAAGGTATTACCATATTGTTTTTGAATCCTCGCCTTCAGCATTACAAATATTGCATTGCTGAATTGTGAAGCAATTCGGCATCAAGAAATTGTAAGTCTTCAAAACAAAGCCACAGAAAGAAGATTCAAAATATTTTTTATAAATCTCTCACAAAAAACAGTAGATCATTTTTACTAAAAAGAAAACTGAATAATATGAACAGTTATCAATGCTTTTACTTGTAATAGGTGAGTAAACGCTAAATTAGGTGCTAAAGCACCCGTTTCAATTTTCGCCTAAAGACCCAACGTGTGCTATAATGAGTTTCTAGAAAACCAAATAACCTGTATTGAGATTTTAACTAAACCCTTGAGATTTCTTCAAACCAAAAGATAATACAAAATATTTTTTGGATTGTTTACAGCATAAAGGCTTTAGCCAAAGGTATTACCATATTGTTTTTGAATCCTCGCCTTCAGCATTACAAATATTGCATTGCTGAATTGTGAAGCAATTCGGCATCAAGAAATTGTAAGTCTTCAAAACAAAGCCACAGAAAGAAGATTCAAAATATTTTTTATAAATCTCTCACAAAAAACAGTAGATCATTTTTACTAAAAAGAAAACTGAATAATATGAACAGTTATCAATGCTTTTACTTGTAATAGGTGAGTAAACGCTAAATTAGGTGCTAAAGCACCCGTTTCAATTTTCGCCTAAAGACCCAACGTGTGCTATAATGAGTTTCTAGAAAAACCAAATAACCTGTATTGAGATTTTAACTAAACCCTTGAGATTTCTTCAAACCAAAAGATAATACAAAATATTTTTTGGATTGTTTACAGCATAAAGGCTTTAGCCAAAGGTATTACCATATTGTTTTTGAATCCTCGCCTTCAGCATTACAAATATTGCATTGCTGAATTGTGAAGCAATTCGGCATCAAGAAATTGTAAGTCTTCAAAACAAAGCCACAGAAAGAAGATTCAAAATATTTTTTATAAATCTCTCACAAAAAACAGTAGATCATTTTTACTAAAAAGAAAACTGAATAATATGAACAGTTATCAATGCTTTTACTTGTAATAGGTGAGTAAACGCTAAATTAGGTGCTAAAGCACCCGTTTCAATTTTCGCCTAAAGACCCAACGTGTGCTATAATGAGTTTCTAGAAAAACCAAATAACCTGTATTGAGATTTTAACTAAACCCTTGAGATTTCTTCAAACCAAAAGATAATACAAAATATTTTTTGGATTGTTTACAGCATAAAGGCTTTAGCCAAAGGTATTACCATATTGTTTTTGAATCCTCGCCTTCAGCATTACAAATATTGCATTGCTGAATTGTGAAGCAATTCGGCATCAAGAAATTGTAAGTCTTCAAACAAAGCCACAGAAAGAAGATTCAAAATATTTTTTATAAATCTCTCACAAAAAACAGTAGATCATTTTTACTAAAAAGAAAACTGAATAATATGAACAGTTATCAATGCTTTTACTTGTAATAGGTGAGTAAACGCTAAATTAGGTGCTAAAGCAACCGTTTCAATTTTCGCCTAAAGACCCAACGTGTGCTATAATGAGTTTCTAGAAAAACCAAATAACCTGTATTGAGATTTTAACTAAACCCTTGAGATTTCTTCAAACCAAAAGATAATACAAAATATTTTTTGGATTGTTTACAGCATAAAGGCTTTAGCCAAAGGTATTACCATATTGTTTTTGAATCCTCGCCTTCAGCATTACAAATATTGCATTGCTGAATTGTGAAGCAATTCGGCATCAAGAAATTGTAAGTCTTCAAAACAAAGCCACAGAAAGAAGATTCAAAATATTTTTTATAAATCTCTCACAAAAAACAGTAGATCATTTTTACTAAAAAGAAAACTGAATAATATGAACAGTTATCAATGCTTTTACTTGTAATAGGTGAGTAAACGCTAAATTAGGTGCTAAAGCACCCGTTTCAATTTTCGCCTAAAGACCCAACGTGTGCTATAATGAGTTTCTAGAAAAACCAAATAACCTGTATTGAGATTTTAACTAAACCCTTGAGATTTCTTCAAACCAAAAGATAATACAAAATATTTTTTGGATTGTTTACAGCATAAAGGCTTTAGCCAAAGGTATTACCATATTGTTTTTGAATCCTCGCCTTCAGCATTACAAATATTGCATTGCTGAATTGTGAAGCAATTCGGCATCAAGAAATTGTAAGTCTTCAAAACAAAGCCACAGAAAGAAGATTCAAAATATTTTTTATAAATCTCTCACAAAAAACAGTAGATCATTTTTACTAAAAAGAAAACTGAATAATATGAACAGTTATCAATGCTTTTACTTGTAATAGGTGAGTAAACGCTAAATTAGGTGCTAAAGCACCCGTTTCAATTTTCGCCTAAAGACCCAACGTGTGCTATAATGAGTTTCTAGAAAAACCAAATAACCTGTATTGAGATTTTAACTAAACCCTTGAGATTTCTTCAAACCAAAAGATAATACAAAATATTTTTTGGATTGTTTACAGCATAAAGGCTTTAGCCAAAGGTATTACCATATTGTTTTTGAATCCTCGCCTTCAGCATTACAAATATTGCATTGCTGAATTGTGAAGCAATTCGGCATCAAGAAATTGTAAGTCTTCAAAACAAAGCCACAGAAAGAAGATTCAAAATATTTTTTATAAATCTCTCACAAAAACAGTAGATCATTTTTACTAAAAAGAAAACTGAATAATATGAACAGTTATCAATGCTTTTACTTGTAATAGGTGAGTAAACGCTAAATTAGGTGCTAAAGCACCGTTTCAATTTTCGCCTAAAGACCCAACGTGTGCTATAATGAGTTTCTAGAAAAACCAAATAACCTGTATTGAGATTTTAACTAAACCCTTGAGATTTCTTCAAACCAAAAGATAATACAAAATATTTTTTGGATTGTTTACAGCATAAAGGCTTTAGCCAAAGGTATTACCATATTGTTTTTGAATCCTCGCCTTCAGCATTACAAATATTGCATTGCTGAATTGTGAAGCAATTCGGCATCAAGAAATTGTAAGTCTTCAAAACAAAGCCACAGAAAGAAGATTCAAAATATTTTTTATAAATCTCTCACAAAAAACAGTAGATCATTTTTACTAAAAAGAAAACTGAATAATATGAACAGTTATCAATGCTTTTACTTGTAATAGGTGAGTAAACGCTAAATTAGGTGCTAAAGCACCCGTTTCAATTTTCGCCTAAAGACCCAACGTGTGCTATAATGAGTTTCTAGAAAAACCAAATAACCTGTATTGAGATTTTAACTAAACCCTTGAGATTTCTTCAAACCAAAAGATAATACAAAATATTTTTTGGATTGTTTACAGCATAAAGGCTTTAGCCAAAGGTATTACCATATTGTTTTTGAATCCTCGCCTTCAGCATTACAAATATTGCATTGCTGAATTGTGAAGCAATTCGGCATCAAGAAATTGTAACTCTTCAAAACAAAGCCACAGAAAGAAGATTCAAAATATTTTTTATAAATCTCTCACAAAAAAACAGTAGATCATTTTTACTAAAAAGAAAACTGAATAATATGAACAGTTATCAATGCTTTTACTTGTAATAGGTGAGTAAACGCTAAATTAGGTGCTAAAGCAACCGTTTCAATTTTCGCCTAAAGACCCAACGTGTGCTATAATGAGTTTCTAGAAAAACCAAATAACCTGTATTGAGATTTTAACTAAACCCTTGAGATTTCTTCAAACCAAAAGATAATACAAAATATTTTTTGGATTGTTTACAGCATAAAGGCTTTAGCCAAAGGTATTACCATATTGTTTTTGAATCCTCGCCTTCAGCATTACAAATATTGCATTGCTGAATTGTGAAGCAATTCGGCATCAAGAAATTGTAAGTCTTCAAAACAAAGCCACAGAAAGAAGATTCAAAATATTTTTTATAAATCTCTCACAAAAAACAGTAGATCATTTTTACTAAAAAGAAAACTGAATAATATGAACAGTTATCAATGCTTTTACTTGTAATAGGTGAGTAAACGCTAAATTAGGTGCTAAAGCAACCGTTTCAATTTTCGCCTAAAGACCCAACGTGTGCTATAATGAGTTTCTAGAAAAACCAAATAACCTGTATTGAGATTTTAACTAAACCCTTGAGATTTCTTCAAACCAAAAGATAATACAAAATATTTTTTGGATTGTTTACAGCATAAAGGCTTTAGCCAAAGGTATTACCATATTGTTTTTGAATCCTCGCCTTCAGCATTACAAATATTGCATTGCTGAATTGTGAAGCAATTCGGCATCAAGAAATTGTAAGTCTTCAAAACAAAGCCACAGAAAGAAGATTCAAAATATTTTTTATAAATCTCTCACAAAAAACAGTAGATCATTTTTACTAAAAGAAAACTGAATAATATGAACAGTTATCAATGCTTTTACTTGTAATAGGTGAGTAAACGCTAAATTAGGTGCTAAAGCACCCGTTTCAATTTTCGCCTAAAGACCCAACGTGTGCTATAATGAGTTTCTAGAAAAACCAAATAACCTGTATTGAGATTTTAACTAAACCCTTGAGATTTCTTCAAACCAAAAGATAATACAAAATATTTTTTGGATTGTTTACAGCATAAAGGCTTTAGCCAAAGGTATTACCATATTGTTTTTGAATCCTCGCCTTCAGCATTACAAATATTGCATTGCTGAATTGTGAAGCAATTCGGCATCAAGAAATTGTAAGTCTTCAAAACAAAGCCACAGAAAGAAGATTCAAAATATTTTTTATAAATCTCTCACAAAAAACAGTAGATCATTTTTACTAAAAAGAAAACTGAATAATATGAACAGTTATCAATGCTTTTACTTGTAATAGGTGAGTAAACGCTAAATTAGGTGCTAAAGCACCCGTTTCAATTTTCGCCTAAAGACCCAACGTGTGCTATAATGAGTTTCTAGAAAAACCAAATAACCTGTATTGAGATTTTAACTAAACCCTTGAGATTTCTTCAAACCAAAAGATAATACAAAATATTTTTTGGATTGTTTACAGCATAAAGGCTTTAGCCAAAGGTATTACCATATTGTTTTTGAATCCTCGCCTTCAGCATTACAAATATTGCATTGCTGAATTGTGAAGCAATTCGGCATCAAGAAATTGTAAGTCTTCAAAACAAAGCCACAGAAAGAAGATTCAAAATATTTTTTATAAATCTCTCACAAAAAACAGTAGATCATTTTTACTAAAAAGAAAACTGAATAATATGAACAGTTATCAATGCTTTTACTTGTAATAGGTGAGTAAACGCTAAATTAGGTGCTAAAGCACCCGTTTCAATTTTCGCCTAAAGACCCAACGTGTGCTATAATGAGTTTCTAGAAAAACCAAATAACCTGTATTGAGATTTTAACTAAACCCTTGAGATTTCTTCAAACCAAAAGATAATACAAAATATTTTTTGGATTGTTTACAGCATTAAAGGCTTTAGCCAAAGGTATTACCATATTGTTTTTGAATCCTCGCCTTCAGCATTACAAATATTGCATTGCTGAATTGTGAAGCAATTCGGCATCAAGAAACAAAGCCACAGAAAGAAGATTCAAAATATTTTTTATAAATCTCTCACCAAAAACAGTAGATCATTTTTACTAAAAAGAAAACTAAATAATATGAACAGTTATCAATGCTTTTACTTGTAATTGGTGAGTAAACGCTAAATTAGGTGCTAAAGCAACCGTTTCAATTTTCGCCTAAAGACCCAACGTGTGCTATAATGAGTTTCTAGAAAAACCAAATAACCTGTATTGAGATTTTAACTAAACCCTTGAGATTTCTTCAAACCAAAAGATAATACAAAATATTTTTTGGATTGTTTACAGCATTAAAGGCTTTAGCCAAAGGTATTACCATATTGTTTTTGAATCCTCGCCTTCAGCATTACAAATATTGCATTGCTGAATTGTGAAGCAATTCGGCATCAAGAAACAAAGCCACAGAAAGAAGATTCAAAATATTTTTTATAAATCTCTCACCAAAAACAGTAGATCATTTTTACTAAAAAGAAAACTGAATAATATGAACAGTTATCAATGCTTTTACTTGTAATAGGTGAGTAAACGCTAAATTAGGTGCTAAAGCACCCGTTTCAATTTTCGCCTAAAGACCCAACGTGTGCTATAATGAGTTTCTAGAAAAACCAAATAACCTGTATTGAGATTTTAACTAAACCCTTGAGATTTCTTCAAACCAAAAGATAATACAAAATATTTTTTGGATTGCTTACAGCATTAAAGGCTTTAGCCAAAGGTATTACCATATTGTTTTTGAATCCTCGCCTTCAGCATTACAAATATTGCATTGCTGAATTATGAAGCAATTCGGCATCAAGAATTGTAAGTCTTCAAAACAAAGCCACAGAAAGAAGATTCAAAATATTTTTTATAAATCTCTCACAAAAAACAGTAGATCATTTTTACTAAAAAGAAAACTGAATAATATGAAAAGTTATCAATGCTTTTACTTGTAATAGGTGAGTAAACGCTAAATTAGGTGCTAAAGCACCCGTTTCAATTTTCGCCTAAAGACCCAACGTGTGCTATAATGAGTTTCTAGAAAAACCAAATAACCTGTATTGAGATTTTAACTAAACCCTTGAGATTTCTTCAAACCAAAAGATAATACAAATATTTTTTGGATTGTTTACAGCATAAAGGCTTTAGCCAAAGGTATTACCATATTGTTTTTGAATCCTTGCCTTCAGCATTACAAATATTGCATTGCTGAATTATGAAGCAATTCGGCATCAAGAAATTGTAAGTCTCAAAGCCACAGAAAGAAGATTCAAATATTTTTTATAAATCTCTCACAAAAAACAGTAGATCATTTTTACTAAAAAGAAAACTGAATAATATGAACAGTTATCAATGCTTTTACTTGTAATAGGTGAGTAAACGCTAAATTAGTTGCTAAAGCACCCGTTTCAATTTTCGCCTAAAGACCCAACGTGTGCTATAATGAGTTTCTAGAAAAACCAAATAACCTGTATTGGCATTTTAACTAAACCCTTGAGATTTCTTCAAACCAAAAGATAATACAAAATATTTTTTGGATTGTTTACAGCATAAAGGCTTTAGCCAAAGGTATTACCATATTGTTTTTGAATCCTCGCCTTCAGCATTACAAATATTGCATTGCTGAATTGTGAAGCAATTCGGCATCAAGAAATTGTAAGTCTTCAAAACAAAGCCACAGAAAGAAGATTCAAAATATTTTTTATAAATCTCTCACAAAAAACAGTAGATCATTTTTACTAAAAAGAAAACTGAATAATATGAACAGTTATCAATGCTTTTACTTGTAATAGGTGAGTAAACGCTAAATTAGGTGCTAAAGCACCCGTTTCAATTTTCGCCTAAAGACCCAACGTGTGCTATAATGAGTTTCTAGAAAAACCAAATAACCTGTATTGAGATTTTAACTAAACCCTTGAGATTTCTTCAAACCAAAAGATAATACAAAATATTTTTTGGATTGTTTACAGCATAAAGGCTTTAGCCAAAGGTATTACCATATTGTTTTTGAATCCTCGCCTTCAGCATTACAAATATTGCATTGCTGAATTGTGAAGCAATTCGGCATCAAGAAATTGTAAGCTAAACAAAGCCACAGAAAGAAGATTCAAATATTTTTTATAAATCTCTCACAAAAAACAGTAGATCATTTTTACTAAAAAGAAAACTGAATAATATGAACAGTTATCAATGCTTTACTTGTAATAGGTGAGTAAACGCTAAATTAGGTGCTAAAGCACCCGTTTCAATTTTCGCCTAAAGACCCAACGTGTGCTATAATGAGTTTCTAGAAAACCCAAATAACCTTATGAGATTTTAACTAAACCCTTGAGATTTCTTCAAACCAAAAGATAATACAAAATATTTTTTGGATTGTTTACAGCATTAAAGGCTTTAGCCAAAGGTATTACCATATTGTTTTTGAATCCTCGCCTTCAGCATTACAAATATTGCATTGCTGAATTGTGAAGCAATTCGCATCAAGAAATTGTAAGTCTTCAAAAGCCACAGAAAGAAGATTCAAAATATTTTTATAAATCTCTCACAAAAAACAGTAGATCATTTTTACTAAAAAGAAAACTGAATAATATGAACAGTTATCAATGCTTTTACTTGTAATAGGTGAGTAAACGCTAAATTAGGTGCTAAAGCACCCGTTTCAATTTTCGCCTAAAGACCCAACGTGTGCTATAATGAGTTTCTAGAAAACCAAATAACCTGTATTGAGATTTTAACTAAACCCTTGAGATTTCTTCAAACCAAAGATAATACAAAATTTTTTGGATTGTTTACAGCATTAAAGGCTTAGCCAAAGGTATACCCATATTGTTTTTGAATCCTCGCCTTCAGCATTACAAATATTGCATTGCTGAATTGGAAGCAATTCGGCATCAAGAAATTGTAAGTCTTCAAAAAGCCACAGAAAGAAGATTCAAAAATATTTTTATAAATCTCTCACAAAAACAGTAGATCATTTTTACTAAAAAGAAAACTGAACTAATATGAACAGTTATCAATGCTTTTACTTGTAATTAGGTGAGTAAACGCTAATTAGGTGCTAAAGCACCCGTTTTCAAGTTTCGCCTAAAGACCCAACGTGTGCTATAATGAGTTTCTAGAAAAAACCAAATAACCTGTATTGAGATTTTAACTAAACCCTTGAGATTTCTTCAAACCAAAGATAATACAAAATATTTTTGGATTGTTTACAGCATTAAAGGCTTTAGCCAAGGTATTCCATATTGTTTTTGAATCCTCGCCTTCAGCATTACAAATATTGCATTGCTGAATTGTGAAGCAATTCGGCATCAAGAAATTGTAAGTCTTCAAAACAAAGCACAGAAAGAAGATTCAAAATATTTTTTATAAATCTCTCACAAAAACAGTAGATCATTTTTACTAAAAAGAAAACTGAATAATATGAACAGTTATCAATGCTTTACTTGTAATAGGTGAGTAACGCTAAATTAGGTGCTAAAGCACCCGTTTCAATTTTCGCCTAAAGACCCAACGTGTGCTATAATGAGTTTCTAGAAAAACCAAATAACCTGTATTGGACATTTTAACTAAACCCTTGAGATTTCTTCAAACCAAAAGATAATACAAATATTTTTTGGATTGCTTACAGCATAAAGGCTTTAGCCAAAGGTATTACCATATTGTTTTTGAATCCTCGCCTTCAGCATTACAATATTGCATTGCTGAATTGTGA
>JBDPZO010000237.1:0-58141 GCA_039877585.1 Heterodera filipjevi | reverse complement strand
GTGGCCAACGGACGAAAAACACAAACGAAATCCAAAAGTCCGAAAACACGAAAACGAAATTTCGCATACTCCCTGCCGCCGATCTTGCCCTTTTCGAAACTGAAAACGTTATGTACGACAACTCTGAACCGCTTAAAACTGTCATGGTAACAAAAACACTCTGATAAAATCGATGATTTTTGCAAATTGACCACAATTATTGTGCGAACTTTTGGGTCGTAATCAGTTGGTTGTCACCGAAGAAATTGCGATTTTGGAATGCCGTAATTTGATTCATTTTATAAAATTAAGTAATTTTCGGCACTTTCTGTCCAATATTTTATTTAGGCACTCCGTTGGGCTGATGAACAATGCCGACAAAATGGCTTTGGATTATTCTCCGGAAAACCAACGGCAAATGCTTGGCACTTTTCCAAATTCGTTTCTCCGATAATTCAGGAGATTTTTTGAAGAGATTGGTAGTCAAAAAGATAATTACAGTAAACCAACCCATTTTCATGTCCAGTAAATTATAGTTAGAAAACGTACAGATTTGAAACTATGCAAAAAATACGTTGGCTCCAGCCTACCCTCCTGCACTTGACTATTGTAACATGCTGATTTTTGTAAAGTTAGATTTTCTTTTCAGTTTTTTTTCAATAATACTGTAGGTTGTTTTTTTTTCTTTTAATCGAAACGGGTGACCCGTATTTTGGTAACAGATTTTACACCAAAAGGCTCAAAATTTTGAAAATTTGCTTTGATCTGCTTATGATTTTTGTCCTTAAAATAGGCATTTTTATTTTGCATTTGCTTTGTATCATATTATAGTTTCCTTTTTTCCCACAACAGCTTCGTCTGGCCTTTTACAATGCCGATTGGCCGGTGTCACTGTGCCATTCCACGGAAAACAGTTTCGTGTCCAATTTTCATCCTCCCTGCCGTTTCCGTCCGTCAACGGTCCACACAATCACGGGAAAACTTCAGCTCAAAATTGAAAAATTTTCTGCTGAATTTTTCGAAAACTAATGAACCGAAATACGTGAAGGCGTGTACATTGGAGGATTTCAGTGAAATAATTGCACTTAAAAACAGAATCTGACATCAATATTTGAGTTTTTTCATCAAATGCATCGCGAAAAATTATGGTGAGATTTTTGGCAAATCTTAGGGTAGTGTTACTCGGCTTAACCCCCTCCCCCCTCCCCCCCCCCGGTTTTTCTGGTCGGTTTTTTGGCCCAAAAGGGGGGTTTTTTCGGTTCGGTATGGTAGGGCTGGGACTTTTAGTGATTTAACTTTTTTTTCTGCAGCTTTGTATCGATGAGAACGCACAAAAAACCTTTAGCGCGAAAATTCTTAGTTTGACGTCACTGATTTGTCACTAGAAAAATCACTATTTTTTTTGGCGTTTTGGTCAAAAATATTACCTCACTATTTTGGATTTCGTCACTATTTTAGGATTTTTGGGAAATTCTTCAAAAAAACAATAAAAAGAAAAATATACCCCCCTAAGGACGGTCTAAAATTTCGAAATTAACACCCCTAAAGAATAGACTTTTTTTCAAAGCAAAAAATTTTTGGCCAAATTTCTTGAAAAAAATTCTTAAAAACCCAAAACTTTGAAGAAATGCTCGAGTTCTTTGCCAAGAATTTTGAAATGTATCTCATTTGTAATTGCAACCACAAGTGTAATAAAAAAAAAAATTTTTTTGTTAATAGTGTCATAAAATTTTCACTATTTGGGCATTTTTTTCAACAACTATTTAGTTACTATTTGAGATTTTTATTACTAAAAGGGTACCCTGTCTGTCCTAGTTTATGAGATTTTAAATTTTTTTCTCTACGCTAAAATTAAATATTTCTTTTTTATCATCTTGCTGAAACTTAATTTTTTTTTTTTTTTTTTGCTTTTTTAAAAATTTCATAAATCAAATAGTAATAAATTCAGGATGACTTTTAATATTTCACAAATTAAGAATATTTGCCTTATCTTTGTCACCACGTTAATCATTATTAAGAGTTCGTTGGAGCTGTCCTTGTTCGGCATCGTTGCATATTGTTTCACAAAAGCAGGAAAGCGGACTACGCTTTCACTTTGGACAAACATTTAATTCGAAGCCACAAAATACGGCATATGGATACTTTCGTTTTAACTCTTTTTATGGTCAGTAAATTAAGAAAAAACATATTTAATCGGATTTCATTTATTTTTTAATTATAGAAAAGATTTTTTAATTGAGAAAAGTGTTAGTCTATTTTTTTTTTTCCTGTGTGCGAATCGAAAACGACTTAACAAACACTTTTTCGTTTTTGTTTCGTTTTCGGTTTTTAAAATTCGTCTTTTTCGTTTTGATTTTACTTTTCGTTTCGGGTTCGTTCACGAAATTTTTTTGGAGATTTCGCACACCCCTGGTCGGCGGTGCCAATAGGCGCCGCCGGAATATTTTTTGAAATATTTTGAACAAACAAAAAAACAAATTTTGTGTGTTTTTGAGATCATTTTAAGAAAACCTATGGGACTGATGGTGCCGAACCAATAGACGCTACCGGAGGAAATTTTGAAAATTTATGGCCGATTTTTTAACAGATTTTCCCCAAAAATGGTTAATGAAATTAGAACATTTCTTACAAATAAGAACAATTTTGATTTCTAAGATTTAAACTTCCCAAATCAGAAACATTTCTTAGAAATAAGGGCATCTAACACCCCAGTGTTTTAACTTGACAAAAAATGTCAATTTTTAGAATGTTTTGAAAAAAATGTGAAATTTTATTTATTTTTAGTTTTTCACATTAAAACAGTACTTAGCTAAACGATACTGTACCAACCAAAAAATATTTTTTGGGTTTTCTTATAATAAAAATAAATTTTAGGAGGGGAATATTTTGAAAATAAAATAAAGAGGGTTATTGAAGAAGAAAAAAAAGAAAGAAAAATCGCTTTCTTAAGATTTTATATGGGCTAAAATGCCAGCAAAAAAAGAAATCCCCAATGCGTCAAAAAAACCCACCATAAACTTTGGATCAACAAAATTTAATGGAAAAGGATTAAAGAAAAGGGCGATTTTTGCGGGGGGGGGCAATTTTATTACCCATGAGAACCTAATTTGAATATAAAGCAATAGAATAAAGAAAAGATCAATTTTTGCGGGGGGGGGGGGGGGGGGGGTGGCAATTTTATGACCCATGACAACCCTAAATTTTAAATTTTTCACAAAAAAAAAGTTATGGCCATCTAATTATCCTAAAACTCCATGGCATAATTTTTTGTTAAGTCATTGATACACTTTTGAAATTTTTGTTTGAAAGAGCTCTTCAATAATTATAGTATTATATATACTAAGAATATTAATTTCGCATAAAAAATTTTTTTGGGGCGGTATATATTTAGGGCCGGGGGGGGGGAATTTTGCTGGGCGCTTTGTTTTTTCACTGTAATATAAATAAAAAAAAAGATAATTTCGAAATTCAGTAAAAAATATATAGTCCTGCGTATGACAAAAAAAATCTCATCTGTTGAAAAAATTTAAATCCGAAAATTTCTTAAAAAGATAAGATAATTCAAATATTTTTTAAAGGGATTGGCCAGGACCGGAATCGCGGCTTTTTCAGATCCCGGTCCCGGTTTTTGAAAAATCTGAATCCCGATCCCAGTCCTGGTAGGACAGGAATGAACCGGGACTGAAATAAGCAGTGTTAGAACGTAAATTAAGCCAAAATATCCAATAGATTATATCGGAAGGATAATATTTATCAAATAGGGTTAAAAAGGAATCGATTAAAAAAAACGATACGATTCGTCCATTAAATACTAGGGATGGGATTTTTAGTTGCAAAGAATTCCAAAATAACTAAATGTGGCAACAAAAAAATATGCTGTAATAGTCATACAAAATTTAAAAAAGTAATATTGTCTCAAATTTTTAAAGAAAAAATGAATTAAATTTTCTATTTTTTGAACCAAATGCACGAAAAAAATGAATTCTTTCATTGAAAAAAATCCGTTCTTGGATACAGTTTCAATTTAATGCAGAGATCCCATTTGTACTTATTTTTAAGAAATGTACTGATTTAAGCTCAATGTACTTATTTTGGTATTTCTTAAAGAAAATATTATTATTTTTTACTATTTTTTGAAGCAATTTCATTAATATTTTTCAATTTTTCCCGGCGGCGCCTATCGGCACCGCCGGACATTCAATCCTTTTGGAACTTTCCAAAATAAGACACAAAAGTGATTATTTTTGGGAAAAATCTGTTAACAAATCGGCCATAAATTTTCAAAATTTCTCCCGGTGGCGCCTATCGGCATAGAGGGATAGAGGCTAATATATGAATTTTGTTCGAGAATTGCGTTCTTGGAGATTTTTGAAAAAAAAATCGTTAATTATGAAAACACCGCAATGAATTAGGTAAAGAGCCAAAAATGTTTTTTTGCTCCATTATTAATTCTTTTAAGGTAGCAACATAAATATGAAGACATTTTGGACATAACTGCAAAAGTCGGGCCACAAATGTCCGGGCCGCAAAAGTCAAGACCGCAAATTTCGGGGCACCTCCCTAGAAGAGCCTTTTTTTTTCTTTATTAGTGTATTTTTTATTGAGTTTCTTAAAATAAGTCAAAATATTGGCGTATTTATTCAAACGATGTAAAGTCCAAAACATTGTTTTTAGTGGAAAATAGTGAAATGAAAAAAATTTTCGGGCTAAAAATTGAGAATCTAGGGGTGATTAGTTAACAGATTTTGACTATAAAATGATTAATTTTAAAGAATTTCTTGTAAAAAAGAAAGCCAATAAATTTTAAATTCCATAAAATGAATATTTTTTACATTTTTGAACAAGAAGCCATATTTCAAAGGACATCTTTGGAAATAAGGACACTATTTTTCTAAGGGACGAGGCCCCAAGGGTAGTCCTTTGCTTCTAAGGATGAATGAGTTCCTTACCCAGGCCGTTTAATCAGAGATCGCATCGCAATTTTTCCAAAATAAGATTTTGGGGTCAAAATTTTTCGAAATTTAGCATATTGATAGATCTAGTCAAGTGCTTTCGAATAATACCTAATTTGTTTAATTGAACGAAAATTAAAAAAATTATTGCTTGTCGCGCCGAACTGTGCTGCGCCGATCTGGGTGGTCCCGGATTGGGATATGATACTCTTTTATATGAATAAATTGATGTACAAAAATGTTTTACACATATTATTTCAAAAAATTTGTTAAGTTTTACGAAAAATTAGGTTTAGTTTGGTCGCTTTTGAGCAAAGTTATGACTAGGGTGAGGATTTTTAAGTTTTTACTTATTTTTTTGCGGCTTTAACTCGACGAGAAATGCACGAAAAACACTTTTTTTTGTTCGAAAATTTCCCGTTTTAACGCCCTTATTCGACCTTAGAAATCCTTATTTTTGATGTTGGCCCTTAAAAATCCTCATTTTGGATGTTCGTCCCTTAAAATAAGTTTTTGCCCTTATTTTGGCGTTTTGCTCTTATTTTCGCCATTATTTCGTGATTTTTAAATTTTCAAAGGACTATTTTAGGATTTTATGAAAATTTCTTAAGAAAAATACAATAAAAAATGAAAAAATGCACCCCTAAGAATCGGCCTAAAAAATTTCAAACCCCTAAGAAAGGACTTTTTCAAACCCAAAACATTTGTCAAAATAAAATTTTTTTTATAACAAAAATTTTATTAAATATTGAAAAGGATTTGCCCGAAAATTTTGAAATGTACCTCATTTGTAACTGCAATTAGTGAATAAAATTGTTTGCCTTAATTTTAACTTATTTACATAGAAAAAACAGCAATTTTAATAAATTTTACCCTTAAATTTGGAGCCTTTTCGACCTTATTTTCGCCATTATTTCCTGGTTTTTTCGCCCTTCTTTACGGCCTTATTTTGGACTTTTTCGCCCTTAAAAATCCTCACCCTAGTTATGACCAATTATGTTCGGGAAATCTGCAAAATATGGCGGATTTACAAAACGACCCAGCACGTTTGATTTTGCTCATTTTCTGTGTCTAACTGTGTGCGACAGACAGACAGACAGATTGTTTACCAAAGGGCGAGGGGGTGAGAGACAATCAATAAGCAATAAACATATGCATATAAAATAAATCAATTTTTGTTTTTGTTGCAATATAATTTAACCTCTTTTTACGGGAACCGCCCTGTTCGGCGCGGACCCTTTCGACGCAACTTGCAATAACTATTTTTCGTTTCCATATAAATTAAATAAATTAGGCTTTAAAATCGAAAGCGCTTGGCGAGTTCTATCAATATGCTAAATATCAAAAAAAAAAAAAAATTGAAAATATACTAGTTTTGGGCAAAAACCCGCAAATTGGATTTTGCTTGCTGGTTCGGCGCAACAGGTCATAACGTTTTTTTGCATGGATATATATATATATATATTTTTTGGTTTTTGGCAAGATCAATGAAGCACGTTACTTACATTGGCAGGGAACCGCCCTGTTCGGCGTGGCCAGTTCGGCGTGGCCGGTTCGGCGTGGTTTTTTCGGCGTGAGGTTTTTTCGGCGTGGGTTTTTTCGGCGTAGGATCTTTCGGCGTGGCCGGTTCGGCGTACGTTATAAAATGGACTTTTCGGCGTGATAGTGTAAAAAAATAAAAAATTTTACTTTATTGTGCAAAGGAAAATAAAATTGTTGGTCATTCGCATTTCAATCTTTATAAAGATACGGAAATAATAAAAATGAAAAATCAATTAAGGGTCCATAACACAATTTTGCGATATTCCTCTGAGAAATTCAATAATATTTTGGACATCGAAAATGGTCGGATAACGGCAGCTGAAAATTGTCTGAAGCCGACGATGTGCTGCTTCTGCTATGTTATTCGTGCGTTCGTCTTCATTGAGAGTCCGTCGTAAACATTCCAAAAATCAACTGGAAAACGTGGACGGGTACGCGTTCCATTCGACAAAGGAACGCCCGTGTAGTTGATCAGAAACCTATTTATGCGTAAGGGTAATAAAAAAAGAAAACGAAATATTACCAGCCAAGAATTTGGTCCAGTGCTTGTGGCACAACATCGTTAATGCAGTAACTGCCGCAGTCAAATGTTGAACGGGTTCAAACGCAAGGGCGGTGATCATTCGGGATGTTTCTGCGAAAACGGGGTCACTTCTATAGCGCTAAAAGAAATGGGTGAGGGGCAATTGAAAAAGTTCCATCAGCGAACACTTCCGTCATGGCGTGAGCCCAGTTCGAGTATGAGCCCTTTCCGAAGATAATGATTCTGAATTAAAAATGATTTTTTTGGTTCCTTGTAACAAAATTTTTACCGATGCTGCGATTGGTCGCCATTGAATGAAAACACGCCGGAATTCGAAAGAAGGTATTGCTCCTCTTCCACTCTATCGCCCCGTTGGTACACTTGGTAGGCCTGACCAATTTGAAGGTCATGGATGAATTTGGAGCAGGCGGTGGTGCTCCAATTTCGTGTCGGGCGCATTTAACAATCCAAATTAGAAGAAAAGATAAAAAAATTCAATGCTTGCTAACTTTTTTGATTCCATTTGAAGTTGGCAACTGAGCAAGCACAGGCGTTGAAGGCCATTTTTAATCTACCTGAACGTCATATGATAGAATAAACAATTTTTATTACTCAATACATACAAAGAAATTTTACAATAAAATGAAAAAGTAAAATTTTTTATTTTTTTACACTATCACGCCGAAAAGTCCATTTTATAACGTACGCCGAACCGGCCACGCCGAAAGATCCTACGCCGAAAAAACCCACGCCGAAAAAACCTCACGCCAAAAAAACCACGCCGAACCGGCCACGCCGAACTGGCCACGCCGAACTGACCCGGACCCCATTGGCAGACTTAGAAAAAAGTTTAGGCCGCGATAAACTGTTACGCGCCTAACTGACACGGACCCCCTTTTACTGAACAAAAGTATTTGACATAAAGAATGTTAATTTATTGAACATTTTGAGGCTAAAATTTTAAATTAAAAAGAACAATTTTCAATTTAGATAAAAATAGAACATTTTTTTCCAAATGTCGTCGTCTTCCCAAATTGGCCTTTTGGCGGAACGGATGAAGCATTTGTTGTGCACGGGTGTTAATGCGGATGTTCACTTTTTGGTGGGACAAGAAGGTGATGAACAGCAGGAGGTCAGTTTTTTGGAGTAAAATTACCCTTTTTTATTCACATTGATTTTCCTCCAAATTTTTATTTTTTCATTTACCTACAAATAATTATTAAGACCCACACAAGAAAATTTACAGGATGCCTTAAGAACAAATTATTTAATTAATTTTTTCCCCTAAAAATATCCCTTAATTTTCTGGTCATTTAATACCGAATCCCATTCAAAATTCTTATCAAATAAACAATCCAAATTTTTTTGTAATTGAAACCTTTTGTCTAAAATAATCAAAAAAAAAAATCGAAAATATTGGTTTATCTGTTCATTTAAATAAGTTTTCGACCGTTCGACTTTCCGTTTTTATATTTTTATTTTGTAAATCTTTTTTAATTATTCAGCTTCTTCATGGGCATAAAAATATTTTGCTAGTCGCTTCCGATGTGTTCGATGCAATGTTTCGGTTTGACGAGGCCAAACAAAAAGAAAAAAACGGTGGGAAAAATAAAAAAAAAAATAAAAAAAAACCATAAATAATATTTAGACTCATCGGAAGTGAGTTACAATGGCCCTGTGTTGGTCCCGGATGTTGACGTTGAAGCATTCAAGACGATGTTGGACTTCATTTACACGGACAATTTGAGCGGAGTGAACGGAAAAAATGCCACCGATGTGCTAAAAAAAGAAATTTCATAGAGGGGTTTCATTCTAATTCGGCACCAAATTCGAAGAGATTAAAAAAAAAAAACCCCCGGAACTTAAATTTTGTAAGGAATACGGTATACCGACTATAAGAAAATTGGATGGACTACTGTAAGTCACTCAGTTGGGGAGTGCATTTCCAATTTGTTATATTTTTGCCATTTTTCGATAATTTTCAAATTTATTTTAGCCAATAAATACAATTTGCCAATGTTGGTCAAAGCGTGTGGTGACATTCCCATTTCGGAATTGGACAATGTGTTCATCGCTTTAGTCAAAGCTCGTCTTCTCGATGAAAAAGTAGAAAAAATTATAAAATAATGAAATTGTATTTTAAACGAATTCAAATTGTTTTTATAAATTTTTTTTTAATTTTCATGACTTTGCCGGTCGTTGTTTGGCTTACATTGATCGGAATGCGGACACTCTGATAAAATCGGATGAATTTCTGCAAATTGACCAACAATTATTGTGCGAAATTTTGGGCCGTGATCAGTTGGTTGTCAATGGAGAAATTGCGATTTGGAATGGCGTAAATTTCGATTCATTTTTTAATATTACATTTATTTTAATTATTTTAGGCAATCCGTTGGGCTGATCAACAATGCCGGCAAAAAGGCTTAGATTATTCTACGGAAAATCGGCGGCAAATGCTTGACCAGGCACTTTTCCAAATTCGTTTTCCGATCATTCAGAAGGATCTTTTTGAAGAGATTGGTAAGTCTAAAAAGAAAACGTATATCACATAAAATATAAGCTACCGTAATTTCGATCAAATCATCCGTCGTATCGGAATTTTTTAGCTTATGTTAAACATTAAATTTAGCTTTTCGTTATTATAGTTTTGGCTTCCTTTTTTCATAATCAACAGTTTCGTCTGGCCTGTTGACAAGTGTCGAGTTGGTCGGTGTGTTACTGTATCATTCTACGGAAAACACGCCCAATGGCGGTGCCGTGTTCAAGCCGTATCCCCTGTCGTTTTCCATCCGTCAAAGATCCGCCAAATCTACGGGAAAACTTACGCTGAAAATTGAAAAATTTTCTGAATTTTCGCAAATTGATTTTCATTGTGTTAAGTGGAGCGAAGCCGTTTATATTGGAGGATTTCAATGGGAAATAATAGCACTTATAAAAACAAAATCTGACATCAAATATTTGCGCTTTGCCGTCTACTGTAGTGCAGAATATTATGGTGAGATTTAATGGCAAAATAAGATACATAAATTAAAGGTATTTCTAAATTATACATTTAATATTATATTTTGCTTAATTATTAAAGTGCATTTATTTCAACAATATAATAATAAAAAAGGGTAAACTTTAATTTCTCACATATTTTCTAAGATTTGGCCTCTTCATTTGCCACCATTTGTTAATCAATTGTTAAGGGTTCGATTGGAGCTGTCCCTGTTCGGAAACTTTGCGTATTCTTTCACAAAAACAAGGAAAACCGGACTATGCTCGGACATTCGACCATACTTATACGAACCCACAGAGTTTTGGATATCCTCGTGATAATTCTGTTATGGTGAGTAAATTAAAAAAAGTCAAATGAAATTTTATTAGACTAAGCTGTTGATTCAAAAGCATAGACAAAGACAAAGAATTTGCAAAATCGAACTGAGACCCCACCAGAATTGGTGCACTACACAATTCTGTGTGGAGCACTTTAACGCTCCATTTCTTCTCTCAAAAGTAGTGTTCGGCATGGTTTCGGCATTTTTAATACCGAAATTTCGGTATATACCGCGGTATTTACCAAAAATCTCATTTGCCGAACACTACTCAAAAGCAACCAAATTAAAAAAGTTTGGTATTATTCAAAAGTTCTAGATGATTGCTTTAGTAGGCAAAAAGAAAGAAAAAATTCATTCTTTCTCAAAAAAAGTGTCTATGAAAGTGCAATAACTCGGGTTTTCGAACTTTATGATAATAACTTTCTTGTAACTGAATGAAATTTTGTAAAATGATTGCATACTATTTAGAGAATCTATTGAGCTTTTGAATGATACCAAACTTCTTTAATTGCGTTGCGTTTGAGAGAAGTTAAAGCACTTTGTGCAGTGATGTGCGAGATTCCCGGTTGCCGACTCGGGAAATTCCCCGGTTTTTCGTGTCCCGGTCCCCTAGTCCCGGTTCCCGCGTGCATTTCCGTCCGATTCCCGGTTAAAACCATTTCCCGCACATCCCTATAAACGTGCTCCACACTGAAGCGTGCAAAATGAATTGGGTGTGTTCGACCGGAATTGCCGAAGACCCGGCAGTTTTGTTTTTGTTGCGAAAATACCGCTACCATAATCCTGACGAAACAATAAGGAAATCCGTTTTCCTATCTCCAAAGTTCAAGTCTAAGTTTTCGAACACCATTAAGTGATTTCCGAATGCCGAAATAAAGTTAGTTGCTTGTTTGCCACTATTGTCTTACCCTAGTACTTTCACAAAAACTGGATAAAACATGTACAAAAATTAAACTTTTTCTAAATTTCTTCAATTTATTCAAACTTTACAAAACCTAGCAATTTGGTTTTAAGCAAGGGCAAAAACCTTTTTGTTTTAAATTTATTAAGAATTTAAATTTCTTGAAGTAAATTTTTGAAGAATATTTTTGCTTTTTGCCCAGAAAATGAAATTTTTTATTTTTATTGGGTACTTTTTCAAAAATTTTTTAAAGTACATTCGTAGGGGTGTAGTCGTGTCGTGTCTCGAGTTTCGGGTCGGGGGAAAAGACCAGATTTCGGATAACCCGCGACAACCCTGATTTCAATGACGATGATGAAAAGTCGGGACAATCTGTCCTTTTTTTCAACATCAAGTCAATATTTTCGGACACCCATTAGTGATCCCAAACGCCGGACTAAAGTTTGTTGTACATTTGACACTGTACTCCTTACCGTAGTACAACTTTTGCCTTTGTATTTTTTTGAATTCTTACTTATTACGGTCATTATTAAAAAGCATTTATAGAAATTGATGGACCCAAACAAGGGATGGTATGTGGAAGAAGAAGACACAGTGATTTTGAGCGCAGAAGTGACAGTGAAAGAATGAGGAGAAAATGGAGGAGAATTGCTATTGATCAGAGGAAAAAGGAGGAAGAAAGAGATAGAGAAAAGGAATTATTGATTTATTTGTTGATTAGAGCTTGATTATTACCATTCTTTAAGCAAAGACTTTTTGCTATAAAATAATGCATGCAAAGCTGGACCGAGAAAGATTTAGGAAGCCCGGGGACCCGGGGATCCAGGTTTTTTTTTTTTAAAGGGAAAAAATAAACCGGAAAATTGGGAGTCCCGGTAGAAAATAGTCAATCTGGAATAAACCCGGGACTGGTTACCATGAAAACCCCCCGTAAAATTTACGCGCTCTACTTTCGTATGGAAACCTGAATTGGGCACCTAAAATTTGCCAAAAAAGACGCAAATTTTTGTTATTTCATTCTTATATTTATTGAATTAAAGATTGAAACAAAAAATTAACTTTTATAAAGAACAATAAATACAGGTGAGACGAGTATAACAAAATGATTAATTGGTAGGAGACATTTGTCAGTTTTCCCATAGAAAAGAAAGGATATAATTTTTCATTTGTCCTAGCAAATTGCCAGTGCATTTGAAATGCACTTTTCGGGATCATTTCTGTAGTACGGTTTCCCGGTGGCAGTTCCACCTTGCTTGCCAATGCAGCCGCGATGATGAGTTGGGGCTTGGCCCCTGACAGTGAAGGGACGGCACCCGATTCTTACTTGGCCAAATTGTACTGCCCCCATTCGTGCTGGTACACCGATTCGTACTCATTTCCCCGAGTTTTACTGTACCATAAAATACTAAAAACAGGCAAAATTTATTCGTGAAAACATACCATTATATTATGTTTGGTGTCTGATGAAAGGCTAGGCTAAATGAATATATTTTTTCAACAAAAAATCACTTTTTCGATGAAAAGCATGAAAATGATAAAAAAAAAAGAATAAGAAGACAAAATTTCACAAGCCTTGACGAAATGATCTCATGTTGAGAAAATGAAGAAAATTTAGGCCCAATTTAATATTTCAAATTCAATTAGCTTCAAACAAAATATAAATGTTTTTCACGAATAACTGTTGTTGTTTTTTCATATTTTGTGGTACAATACGAATAGGGGAAATTAGTACGAACCGGAGCAGTACGAATCGTCTTTTTACCAGAGTGAAGCTCGCCTTCGCTATTAAAGACGGTAAAAAAATTTCGGGGCAGTTCGTTTTACTCGATTCGTTTTTTATGTGTTTAACTGTCTGGCCTACCGGTGTCTGCGCTCCAACGCAAATAGGGCTAAAAAGGAATCGAGTAAAAAAACGAATTAGTCATTAGAGACCGGAATTTTGAAAAACCCGGGAACGGGAACGGGGACCGACGATGACCCGTGAAACGGGGAACCCGTTGCAAAAATCCCCGTTTTTCGGGGGCCCCCGTTCCGGCCGGGGCCCCGGTCCAAAATTTTGACAGGGGCCCCGGCCGGAAACGGGGATTTTTCAAAATTTAACCCAATATGTGTATTTTTCGCCAAATTATTTTGTTTTTTTGCGAATTTTCTTTTTTCCGGTAAGCATTTTCTATATCTCGACCTATCTGATCCGAAATTAAGTTTAAAACCCTCGATATTTTAATGATAGTTTTCATCAACTTTCAAAATTTTTTCGAAAATTCTTAGGGTTTCGGCGAAGGGTTCGGCGGTGCTGTTAGGCGCCGGCTAGGAAATTTGAAAATTTGGTTAGATTGTTTAAAGATTTTAACTATAAAATTAATAAATTTGAAGAATTTCTTGCAAAAAACAAATAATAAGAATTCTGATTTTTAAATAAAACCTTATTCTTATAAGAATTCTGATTTTTAATAAACTATTCTTATAAGGATTCTGATTTTTAAATAAAACTTATTCTTTATAAGAATTCAGATTTTTAAATAAAACCTTATTCTTTTAAGAATTTCTGATTTTTAATAAAACTTATTCTTATAAGAATTCTGATTTTAATAAACTTATTCTTATAAGAATTCTGATTTTAATAAAACTTATTCTTATAAGGACTTCTGATTTTTTAAATAAAACTTATCTTATAAGAATTCTGATTTGTAAATAAAACTTATCTTTATAAGAATTCTGATTTTTAAATAAAACCTTATCTTTATAAGCATTCTGCTTTGTAATAAAACTTATTCTTATAAGAATTCTGATTTTTAAATAAAACCTTATTCTTTATAAGAATTTTGATTTTTAATAAACTTATTCTTATAAGAATTCTGATTTTTAATAAAACTTATTCTTATAAGAATTCTGGTTTTTAAATAAAACCTTTTCTTTATAAGAATGCTGATTTTGAATAAACTTATTCTTATAAGAATTCTGATTTTTAATAAAACTTATTCTTATAAGAATTCTGATTTTTAAATAAAACCTTATTCTTTATAAGAATTCTGATTTTTAAATAAAACTTATTCTTTATAAGAATTCTGATTTTTTAAATAAAACCTTATTCTTTATAAGAATTCTGATTTTTAATAAACTTATTCTTTATAAGAATTCTGCTTTTAATAAAACTTATTCTTATAAGAATTCTGATTTTTAAATAAAACCTTATTCTTATAAGAATTCTGATTTTTAAATAAAACTTATTCTTATAAGAATTCTGATTTTTAAATAAAACCTTATTCTTTATAAGAATCTGATTTTTAATAAACTTTATCTTTATAAGAATTCTGATTTTTAAATAAAACCTTATTCTGTATAAGAATTCTGATTTTTAAATAAAACCTTATTAAGAGGGTGGACCGATACCGGATTATGTTCAAAATTAATATATACAATTTTATAAATCTAAAAACTATCTAAATTAATAATTGTATCCATCAATTCTTATTTGTCTTCAATTCGTACTTTTATGAGGCAAAAAATAAAACAAAATATTACAAGACTTTAAATTAAATTTTGGAGAAAATCTGTTAACAAAGTCGGTCAATTGTCAAAACCCCTGTGATGCATATCAGCAGATCGGCTCACCGCTCACCTCAGTATAAAATTTTCTTAATTTAATTCCAAGACTTTCAAGGGCTAAAAAACTGCCGTGAACAATATGAAGCAAATAGTTGATTAGTTGAATAAAAATTCCATTTAAGGCTTTGGAAAAATGGAAAAGTAAAATAAAAAAAAGTAAAAATTTTATTTTGATTTCACTGAAAATGTCAAACAGCATCAATGAGACCACTGTTCGGACTTGGGCGTTTTTCTCATACTCATACTCATACACTCATACCGACTATTTTTTCCCTCATACTTCATACTCATACTGCAAAAAAAAAAGAAGCTCCATACCTCATACTTTTTGCATACTTCGCGCCCCGCAAATCAGAGGCACAAAATTCAATATTATTAATAAAAATAGTCAAAATGATGGTAAAATATAAATTATGGCGTTTTTTTTTCTGGCTGGGTTCACTCGCGCTTGTTGCAGCGCTTCAAAATTACTTTCGCCAGCATAAAATAGTAAAGAGAAACCGAATAGTAATAGGGATGGATTTTTTAAGTTTGAACTATTTTTTTTTGCGCATAGTTCTTGATGAGAGAAGCACAAAAACACATTTTCTCTGAACAATTTTCGAATTAGAGCGACTTTTTAGCAACTATTTTCACCTATTTTGGGGGGGGTTTTTAGCAACTATTCAGGTACCTATTCGCGATTTTTCGCAACTAAAAAATCCCAACCCTAATGATAATTGATGAAATAAAATTGTTGGCGCATCGTTTGTTGAAAAATTTCGCGACAATTTTAAATGAAAATAGTAAGTATGAGGTTCGAACTTGGGCGTTTTTCTCATACTCATACACTCATACCGACCTTTTTTTTCACCTCATACTCATATTCGTAGTATGAGTATGAGTACAGTATGAAGTATGAGTATGAGGTCCGAACACTGAATGGACTCGAGCAAAGACCAGGAATAAATCCTGGTGAGGTGTTCTGGGTTCTCATGAGTCACAAAATTGCCTTCCCTTCGCGCCCACAAAATCACCCAATCGCCCTTTTCTTTAATATATTTTGTTTTAAATTCAAATTTTAGGTAATGGTCACAAAAGGGCCCCCTCCTCGCAAAAATCGCCCTTTTCTTTAATCCTTTTTGCCTTAAAATTCAAATTTTGTTAATCCAAATTTGCTGTTGCCGTCCGATCGGTGCATGTTCGTTCATCCGCGGGCCGCCCACTGCTCATTTTTTGGTCACATTTTTCATTTAATATATAATATAAAAAATTCTACTTTTCTCTTTTTCTGTTTATTACTTATGATTTATGATTAGGGGGCGGGATTTTTTAGGTGCTAAAACGCGAAATAGTTAACTAAATAGTAGAGCCCGGAACAGGACCAGATTCCCGACCGGATTTTCCCGGGATCCTGATCCGGGTCCGGGTGTTTTTGGAAAAATTGACCCGGACCCGGAGTCCGGAAAAAGCAGAATTTTTAATCCCGGAATCTTGTCCGGTCTAATTTCGAATCCGGGTCCGGAATCCCGATCCGGACAAATTTGACCACGGTAAACAGGGATTTTGTTTTTTTCATTATTTGAATAATTTTTACATAGAATTTTTTAAGATTTTGCTTAAAGAAAAATCTTCTAAATTAAAACAATAGACTCTTTTTTTCTGCAAAATCTGTTACCAAACATCATCGAAATTTCTAAAAATTTTCCCGGTGGCGCCTACCGGCACCACCGGTCTCTGCCGGTTAAAGCTATTGTTATTATTTTGTTCTTTTTTTCTTAATGTGAGGTAAAAAATAGGAAAATTTACTATTTTTAAAAATTTTTTGAAGCGTTTTAAAAAGTATTTTTTGAAAAATTTGCCGCCGGCGCCTGTTGGCACCGCCGAACACTCGATCCTTTTGATATTTAGATCAAAAAAGGACCCAAAATTGACGAATTTTGGCGAAAATCTCTTATCTAATGGGTTATAAATTTTTTAAGTTTCCGTCAGAATTCAAATTTCCGATATTTTAGGCAAAATTTTGGAAAAATTTCAAAAATTTTTCCCAAATTATCTCACAAGTCCCCAAGATACCTTATTTTTAATCAAAATCTGTTAACATATCACACCAATAATTAAAAAATTTTCTCAGGCGGCGCCGTCGGCACCACCTGACGCCTAATAGATTAATTTTTTCTTTTCCAAAATTGACCCCTTTATGTAAAATATATGCCAAAATCAACAAAATTGGCATTTTTTATGCCTAATCTAGTACAAAAAAATACACCGAATTTTCAAAAAATCGTTCCTTTGACTTTAGAGGTTTTTAAATTAAAAAAATAAGCGAGACAAATATAAATAGTAGCTTATAGAGTTAACGTGGAGAATGAAATATAAATTGAGTTAATTTGATTATCAAATTTTTTTTCATTTTATTACCAAAACAAAACAAAAAAATTCCCGAATTCGGATTTCTGTCATTTTTGGGATCGGAATTTCGGTTTTTGCAATTTTCTGAAGGTGAGAAACCGTTTACAATTTCCGAGTTTTTTTTTGTGGGCGTCGTTTGCGTCCCTGTTTGGAATTCTTTTTAAAAAGCCTAATTTTTTAGCCAAAATCTTATTTTTTAACCAGCGATTTTTATTTCGGAAAATTTTCAATAGTACCCTTTCTTTTAATTGACTCGTTCAAACAGAATACTTCAAATTTGATTGTTTAACTATCGCACCAATTAAGCTTAAGCATTTTAAAATTTTTATTATTTTTTTCATAGTTTTTCTTATTTTTGAAAAATCCGGAATCCGGGTCGGGATCCCGGCCCCAAAATTTGGAAACCGGACCCGGAGTCCGGAAAAAAAAACAGGATTTTTAATCCCGGAATCTTGTTCGGTCTAATTCCCAAATCCGGGTCCGGATCAGGATCCGGAATTTTCGAAAATTTCGGGCTCTACTAAATAGTTACTAAAAACCCCCAAAATAGTTGCTAAAAACTGGACAAAAAATGCCGAAAAGTTGTTCAAAAAAAGGTTATTTTTTTCCTAAAAACTCTTAAAAACAACTCAAAATAATATATTGCCTTAAAGAATTAAAAAAGGATTTTTTTTAAAAAAGAAAATTTTCGTAAAATTTTAAATAAATTTTAAATAATTTTAAATTTTTCACTATCTTGACAAAAAAATGAAAATTTTTTGCATCGACAAAATTTTTCTTTATTTTAAAAAAAGTCGCTTTTAAGGGTGTTTTTTGTAGTTTTTCATTTTTTATTCACAAATTTTTTGGTCACAAGCAAAAATATTGTGAAATAGTTGCAAAATGCCAAAATAGACCAATAGTTTTTAGGTGCTAAAACCCCAAAATAGTTGAAAATAGTTGCTAAAAAGTCGCTCTAAATGAAAAATTGTTCGGAAAAATGTGTTTTTCGTGCTTCTCTCATCAAGAACTATGCGCAAAAAAAAAGAAGGTAAAAACATAAAATCCGGGCCCAACATATTAATCATAAAATGAATATCAAATGAAAAAATAAAAAGCGCGGTATATTATATTCTGTTGTAAATGAATTATAATTAGCAAAGGAAAAGATGAATTTCAAAAGAAGAAGGCCATTCTAATTCGAAAAACAATGTTTTTTTAATTCAAATGAATACCCCTAATTTCAATTTTTTTTTGTGCTTTTTGACCGGAAATTTTAAAAGTATTGTTTTCAGGCACTGGCACATTTGAAATATCATAAAATGTCCAGCATATTCCGGAGAAACCCAATTAAATTTAGATTAAAACCAATTCCATCGTTGGCTTATATTTTGTTGGGATTAGGTGTATTCGATGCGGGCGAAAAGCCTTTACCAGCTATTGTTATCGGCAAGAAAATATAAAATGAAAATATTAAAATAAAAATGAACTTTTGAAAAAATAAACTAAAAATTTCGCGTGCTGGCGGGACTGAACGCAGCCGAAGGTGCATGACTGGCGGGGCATCATAACCAATGCGCCATTTGCACAAGAGTGCAAAGCATTCTTTGGAAACATTTATTCCTTCTTTTATTTTCACTTTTAATTAACCAATTATCTATTTCAAAGAAAATAGTTAAAAACTAAAAATTCCACCCCTACTTATGATGATTTTAACTTTAAAAAAATATATATACCCCTAAAAAGAACGTTTTACGCCCTAAAATTGAAGTTTCTTTGGCAAATTAGAAACAAAAGGTACTTTTCAAAATTCTCAGAAAAACTAAAACGGTTCTCAGACAGAAAAAGAGAGTTTTTAATTAATGTAAAATTTATTATTTTTGAAAAATATTTTATGATTTATTTTATTTTTCAAATTTTGCAAAATAATGTTTAATTTAGATAAAATAAAATAAGTTTTTGTTACGAAATGTCTTCGTCCCTCCAGTTGGACGCTTTGGTAGAACGGATGAAGCGTTTGTTATGCACGGGTGTTGATGCGGATGTTCACTTTTTGGTGGGACAAGAAGGTGGTGAACAGGAGGTCAGTTTTGAAAAAAAATATTTTATTTTACTTGTCCCTTCATTTAATTGAGTTTTTCGACCGTTGACTTTTGGTTTATAAGTCTTTTTTTTTAATTTTCAGCTTTTCCATGCGCATAAAGCAATTTTGCGAATAGCTTCTGATGTTTTAGATGCAATGTTCGATTTGACGAGACCAAACAAAAAGAAAAGACGGTGGGAAAAATAAAAAAAAATTAAGAAAAAAAGCATAAATAATATTAGACTCATCGGAAGTGAGTAACAATGGCCCTGTGTTGGTCCCGGATGTTGACGTTGAAGCATTCAAGACGATGTTGGATTTTATTTACCACGATTATTTGAGCGGAGTGACGGCAAAAATGCCATCGACGTACTTTACGCGGGTAACAAAAATTATTCTCTCAATTGACATCTAAATTCTTTATTAATTTTTTGGCGCGGGCCATCTTGGCACGTCCAATTTGGTGCCAACAGCGTAGATAAGGGGGGGGGGGCAAGGGGCTATAGCCCCCCCCAAAAAACCTAAAAAGAAAAAAAAAATTTCAATGAAAATAGGTTTTAATTTTAAAAATAATTTAAAAACCACTATTCGGAATTTTAAAAATAAAATACACCCTTACAAATCGAATTTTACTAAAAATCATATTTTTTAACCCCCCCCCCCCCCCTCCCCGAAGCTAAGGTCTGGCTACGCTCTTGCTTGGTGCCCTTTATAAAATTGCCTATTTGGTTCCAGATAATTTTTACTGGCAAAGGCCATATCCAGGACTGAAACAAAATATTTAATTGGGAACTTCTTGGATTATAAATTGAGAGACTTATATTTTTTGGGAATACGGTATACCGATTATAAAAATTGGACGGACTACTGTATGTCACTCAGTTGGTTTCGGAAGTATTTCCAATTCTTGATATTTTTTGCAATTTATTTGATAATTTTATTTTATTTAGCCAAGAAATACAATTTGCCAATGTTGGCCAAAGCGTGTGTGACATTCCCATTTCGGAGTTGGACAATGTGTTCCTCGCTTTTGCCAAAGCTCGACTTCTCGATGAAAAGTTGGAAAATATATTTAAAAAATTTGAAATTTATTTTTATTTCATCGGATATAAAATTATTTTTAATAAATAATTTTTTTTAATTTTATGACTTTGCCGGTCGTTGTTTGGCTTACATTGATCGGAATGCGGACACTCTGATAAAATCAAAGGAATTTATGCAAATTGACCAACAATTATTGTGCGAACTTTTTGGCCGTGATCAGTTGATTGTCAATGGAGAAATTGCGATTGGAATGCTGTAAATTTCGAAAGGCTTCATAATTTATTTATTACAAAATATTCGACACCATACCTTTTTTTAGGGGGAGGGGAGGGGGGACTTTGTATCATTCGGAGCTAAAGGTAAAACTAAAATGAAAAAGAGGGTACTCTATAAAAGTGGTAAAGAAATATATCAAAAATTGAATTTATTTTTGATTTTTTTATTTTCGGGATTTTTAGGAAAAAATCCCGAAAATAAAATATTCTGACATACGGATAGAAACTGAACAAAAAGAAATGATTATCCTTTTGGTATTTTTTGCCCTTTTTTTTGTCAACATGAGTGAGTCATTTGTTTAGGTCTAATATTTTTTAGGCACTCCGTTGGGCTGATGAACAATGCCAGCAAAATGGCTTGGATTATTCTCCGGAAAATCGGCGACAAATGCTTGGCTCGGCACTTTTCCAAATTCGTTTTTCCGCTCATTAAGAAGGATTTTTCAAAAAATATTGGTAAGTCAAAAATATACATAACACTGTATAACATACATTTTTTAGGGGGGGGGGGGTCGACCCCCCCCCCCCCCCCGCCCACTTCGTTCGTATGAGGGGCCAAAATGGGGGGCGGGGGGGGGGGGGACTTCGTACAGGGTAAAATGTGAAAAAAAAGTGAGGAAGGAAGGAGGTCGGAGACGAAATGGACAAAAAATAATATTTTTAGGTTAAATTCCGTAACAAAACAAACACTAAAGTTTCAAAATTTTCCCCGGCGGCGTCTATCGACGCCGCCGGACCCCCGCAATCCCTAAGTTTTTTGGAAAAATGCGCCGCAAAAACGTGTTTTAAAACAAAAAAGGTCGTTGCTTGGGAAAAATTTAGCAATTTTTGGTGAAATCTGTTAACATATTGCACTCAAATTTTCAAAAATTTTCCCCGGCGGCGCCTATCGGCACCGCCGGCCTGCATAAAAAATTATTTTGATGAAAAAGCGCGTCGCAAAAAAAGGGTCGTCGATTTACATTTCGTAAATTTTTGTTTCCGACCCCCCCCCCTGGACTTCGTTCGTATTGAAATGGGTCGACCTCCCCCCTACTATTTAATGTATGCTGTATAAGCTAGTAATTTTAATCAAGCATTACTGTAGCCTTACCACACAATTGTGACTGCGGTAATCAGGCTTTTGTCAAAACCCTATTATGCTGTTTTTAGTATATATATTTTTGCATATTCAACAGTTTCGGCTGGCCTGTTGACAAGTGCCGAGTTGGTCGCTGTTTTTCTGTACCATTCCTCGGGAGATCCATCCAATGTCGGTGCGAGGTCCCTACAGTACCCCCTACTGTTTCCATCCGTCATCGGCCGGCTGAAATGTCGTTCAAAATTGAGAAATTTTCTGAATTTTCGCAAGCGACTAAATTGAGTCGAAAGTACAGCGAAGCCCGTGTCCATTGGAGGATTTCAGTGGAAAATTATTAGCACAAACAAAAACAGAAGCTGGCATCAAATATTTGGGCTTTATACATCCAATGCAACGCAGAAATTATGGTGAGATTAATGGTAAAATAACAAAGGCATAAATTACCAAAATAATAAATAATTATAATTAGTAAAAATAAATAAAATATATATATATCATAAAATTAATTCATGATAACTTTCATTTCTCACATCATTCTTTAACTGGCCTCTCTCTACCTTTACATCAGCTCCAAATCAATTATTAAGGGTCCGATTGAGCTGTATCTGTTCGACAACGTTGCGTATTGTTTCACAAAAACAAGAGAAATTGGATTACACCAAGACTTTCGTCGACCATATTTTTAAACGGAGTCCAGCAGATGACTGGGGAGGGCTCGTTTTAACTCTGTAGGAGGTCCAGTAAATTTTTGAAATCGAAAGTAAATCTATTCCCAGTTCTAATTTTAATTGTGTCTGCGAACTACAAGTTATTCCTAAAGTTGAGAAAAACGGGTTTTAAAATCGACGAAAAAAACTCCAGCGATGAAAAAACGAAAGTTCGTTCGCACATTCGACATTTGCGCCCCAGACACTTGTCATTGACATCATCATTTGATTTCGACAGTGGGTGATTTCGACAAATAAACTAGTTCCCTTATTCGCGTCCCTGCTGTAATTTAATCTAACTAAATTATCGAACAGAATTTTGCTCGAAACCCTTAATTATTTAATTGATTTTTGTGTACTGTCGAAATCAACCACTGTCGGGATCACTTACTGGCGCATTCACATACAGACAGCAAAAGACAGACGAAATAGTTCACTGTTGAAATCACCTACTGTCGAAAGCAACTGACAACGCTTGTCATTTGGGCATTGCTGTTCAAAACGAACACCTTATTCGAATGCCTTTTCTTTTAATATTTTCAATTTTTAGTTTTATCGTGAAATTTGCTGATCAATTTTTTCAGCTTAGTTGAGGATCATACATGTCCAAGGGGTGCGCCGGCACCCCCCCCCCCCCCCTTCGTTCGTCGTAAGGGGGTGGTTTGGGAGGGTGCCCCGACATTTGCGGTCTTGACTTTTGCGGCCCCGACATTTGCGGTTATGTCCAAAATGTCTTCAAATTTATGTTGCTTTAATCCTAAAATACCGTAAAGGATCAATAATGGAGCAAAAAACCATTTTTTGGCTCTTTACCTAATTCATTGGGGTGTTTACATAATAACGATTCTTTTTTTCAAAATCTCAAGAACGCAATTCTCGAACAAATTCTTATATTAGCCTCTATCAAACTTTTTTTAAACACTTGGGATTAAAGCAAATAAATTTGAACACTTTTGGGACATAACCGCAAAAATCGGGCCGCAAAAGTCAAGACCGCAAATGTCGGGACACGGTTGGGAGGAAAATTGCCCAATTTTAGACCAAAATTCATTAGCAGATCTGAGTCTCAAATTTAAAAATTTTTCCCCGGCGGCGCCTATCGGCACCGCCGGACTCCATCAGTCCCCAAGTTCTTTTTGAAAAAGCCGCAAAAAAGAGGTCTTAAAAAAAATTGATTTCCTTGGTCCCCAGTCCCGCTTTTCAAATCTTAAGTCACTAGTTGCGTTATAGGATTTGATGGACCCAAACAATGGATGGTACATGAAAGAGGAGGACACAGTGATTTTGAGCGCAGAAGTGACAGTGAAAGAATGAGGAGGAAAATGGAGGAGAATTGCTGCTGACCAAAGAAAAAAAGGAAGAAGAGAGAGATGGAGAGGAGAAATTATGATTGATATTGATTTGTTGTCTGATCAGTAAAATTGGAAAATTTTGTTAAGCCAAAGTTAAAAAATTAAAAGATTTGTCTGTTCTTTAACTTAATTTTTGCGTATTCTTATAATAAAAAATGAATTTTCGGAGCGAAAACATTTTGAAAATAAAATAAGGGAGTTTTTTGAAGAAAAAAGCCGTATCCACCTACTGTTTTCCATCCGTCATCGGTCCGCTGAATTTACGCTGAAAATTGAGAAATTTTCTGAATTTTCGAAGCGAAGGAATTGAGTCGAAAGTACAGCGAAGCCAAATACATTGGAGGATTTCAGTGGAAATATTTGCACAAATCGAAACAAAATCTGACATCAAATATTTGGGCTTTTTCATCGAATGCAACGCAGAAAAGAATGGTGAGATTCATACAAAAATATCAAATAAACAATTTAAATTATTCATTGTAAATAAATAAAGATAAACTTTTTTTTAAACATTTTGCCAAAAAGAAATGACAAATTTTCGTTGTCGTATAAAATTAACAATTTTTCAGAGATTTCAGTGGATTCTGATTTTCCTTCTTTTTTGGGATAGGAATTCGGGTTCCGATATTATTTTTTTTTGTAGTTCTTCCGAACCTATTTTGCAGATTTTATAAAGAAAATATTTGAAATTTTTCCTAAATTTCGAGGTCGGTAAAAAAATTTGCGGGATCTTATTTTAAAATTATCTTTTAATTTTAAAAATTTCTTATTTCAAATTTTTAATGTTTTTTTTTTAAATCCGCCTGTTGCGACCGCGGGAATTTTTTGTCTGCGTCTCAGCCCTGCTGTAAATTAATATTAAGGGTCCGATTGGAGCTGTCCCTGTTCGGCAACTGTGCGCATTGTTTCACAAAAAAAGGAAAACCGACTACACTTCGACTTTGAAAAATACTTTTAATTCGAAGTCACCGATTGGGGATGGACTCGTTTTAAGTCTTTGTGGTCAGCAAATAAAATAAATCAAAATGAAATTTTATTAGATATCAGTTGATTTAAAAAAACCAACGGTTGTTGCTTAGGATGTCAGACACTTTTTTTTAGTTATGAATAGAAAATCAAAAACTAACTGAGCCCCGCCCGAAAATTCCCACGACTTCTTTGTTCGTTGGAATTTAGAATTTGACCCTTATTCTTGCCTTTTATAAATCATTTGGAAGTGATGACTGAACCCATCCAATGGATGAACATGAAAGAAGAAGACACAGTGATTTGAGTGCAGAGGCAGTGAAAGAGAATGAGGAGAAAATGCTGATCGATTATAAAGGAGGAAGGAAGAGATGGGAGAGCAAGAAATATTCATGTTGCTTGATCTTTGATCAGTTTCAGATTATCTATTTTGTCATTTTTGATGATTATAAATCAGAAAACAACGCGAAAACTTTGTGGTATAAATATCAGAAGGGTTTTGGAAAAATCCGGAACCACAGGGTCCCTGTTTGTGAACAGAAAATCGGTAAACCGAATAAATGGGAAATCCGGTAGAAAATCAAGGGATCAGAAACCGGGATTATTTCTTTCCCGCTCTACTTAATTAAAGTAATTATTAGGCACCTAAATTTGCAAAAAAGCCAAAAAAAGTGCAAAAGATTCAAAATTAACCTGTAAATACTAAGGTTTGTTCCGGCTCTATTGCAGTTTACCCGACCATAAAAAATTTTCACGACTAAGAAATTTACACGACCATAAAAAAAAAGACACGACCAAAAAAAGAAGACACGACCATAAAAAATTTACACGACCATAAATCTCACCCTTAATTAAAAATAGGAAAAAAAAATTCTATGTCTTGAGTTTTTTCATAAAAAATTACTTGGAATTTTTTAAAGTAGGAAATTTGAAGAAAAAACATGAAATTTTCATAACATTTTTTAAATTTTACTAGTTTTTTGAAGACTTAAGAAAAAAAATACGAAAATTTGAAGGATTTTCTTGAAAATTCTGCGTTAAAAAATTCCCAGTAATTTTTTATTGAAAAACTCCAGACTTAAAAAATTTTATATTTTTTCCTAGGGGGGGGGGGGATATTTATGGTCGTGTCTTTTTTTTTTATGGTCGTGTCTTAGTTTTATGGTCGTGTTAATTTCTATGGTCGTGTAAATCTTTTAAGGTCGTGAAAATTTTTTATGGTCGGGTAAACTGCAATAGAACCTTGTTCCCCCCCCCCTTCTCGAATTAAGTGTTAAGCATAGAAAACATCTTTAAGGGCTATTTCGGAGTCGCTGACCAATAATGACACCACATTTTTCAAATCTGAATCCCGGACCAGAATTCGATGGTCCCTCATGGATACTATAGATGCGCTTAAGCTTAGACAAACTGTGCCGAGTGGCAAGGGATCCCCAGGCTTAGTTTTTAATCTAAGTTTTAAACCCAGCCCCTAACTAGTTTTTGGTAATTATTTGGATATTTTAGAATATATTTTGGAAAATCGACAGAACATAGAGCTAAATGAAATCTGCACACGAAAAACCCTGCTTTTTCTCAATCTTTAATTAATAGTTAATTTTTACGGATTTCATCTTTTAAAGCTCTTGCCTAGGCTTCCGCTTTTAATTTTACAAAAAAATATGATTTGCAGGAAATCTTTAGTGAATTTAGTTTTTTTAGGAATTTTTTTTTTTTGGCCAAATCTTAGGTTTTTTTTTATAGATTTTCCTGAATATAATTGGACGGTCCGTAGTCGTCCGCGTCCCGTAAAAAATAGAATGGGCCCACAAAATTTCTTAAGCCACAATAAATCAGATAGAAAATAGTGAGTGATATGTGTTCTTCAATTCAAAAACTTTCCTATTAATTAAAACAATAAAGTCAAATAATATAAATGATTTAACTAGCGCCTGCGTGCATGCGTGTGATTGTGGTGGGGAAAGCGCTGCGCGCTTTTCGAGCTTCGCTACCTAGCTTTAGATAGGGCTGAAAGTGTTCCAATGATTAGGAACTGAGAGTGTTCCAATGATTAGGAACTGAGAGTGTTCCAATGATTAGGGACAGAGAGTGTTCCAATGATTAGGAACTGAGAGTGTTCCAATGATTAGGAACTGAGAGTGTTCCAATGATTAGGGTCTGAAAGTGTTCCAATGATTAGGAACTGAGAGTGTTCCAATGATTAGGGACGAAGAGTGTTCGAATGATTAGGGACTAAAAGTGTTAGAAAAAGATAAGACACATAAATTTTATTCAGAAGAAATGAATAAATATTAATTTAAAGGCATTAAAATTAACAAAAGGAGCTCACTTCTTTAATTTAAATAATTATCAACTTTAATTTGTATTAAATTTATTTAAAAAAATTGGTTTGTTGTTTATGTAAAATTATTTAAAAGGCAGTAATAAAAGACCTTATAATTTGCATTAAATAAAGGTAAAAGAGAATTCTTTATATTTTAATTTATAAATTTAATAATTATTAAATGAATCAAAGCAAATAAAATACGCTTCCGCTCCGAGTGCCGAAATTCCGAGTGCCGAATAGTGTAAATAATGTTCGAGTGCCGAAAAGGCCGAGTTCCGAATGATTTTTTTAAACAGACACTACTCTATAATTAAGGCTTAGTTTAGGTCTAAACTTTGGCATAGGCTTAAGCTTGACTAAGTCTAGGCTTTTATGTTTTCATTTTTTTAACAAAAGCCATTTTGGTTTTTTTGTGCCATTCGGAACTCGGAATTTTTTTTTTGTTCTATTCGGCACTCGGACCGGTAGCCATAAAATAATAATAAAACATTTGAGTGTGGTGATCTGAACCTTCCCTCCCCCCTCCCCCTCCCCCTCCCCCGCCCCTCACCCCCTCCCCCCTGCCCAGAATCCACTTTTACGCATGGATTCAGAGACTTTATCGGAGTCAAAATTAAAATCTGATCAGATATTCGTGATCAGCGTCGAAAATAGGCTTAGAAAAGTGGGATTTTAAAAATTTTTGAACTAAAAAATTTTCAAAAAAATTTCAATAGGGTCCCTATGGTCCGTATTTCCAAAAGCAGTTTTTGGGCCCTAACTTTTTTTTGAATAGAGCTATAAAAAAATACTCAACTAAATAAATAGAGCTTAAAATTAGCTATTTTTTGATGGAAAGAAAATTTGGAAATTTCAATTCTGAAAAAAGTTATGATTTTTTTTCTGAAAATTCAAAAATTTCCAGAAATTCGGACCTAACTTTTTTTATACTCATAATTGAAATCCCAAATAAATTGCATAAAATCTCCCATATTTTTCTGTATTTTAAGCGCTTTATTTAAAAAAAATTGGTCCATAACCAATTTAGTTATGAATTTTTAAATATATCCTCGAATTTCCGAGGCCAAAAAAAAGGCCGATTTTTCAAAAATTTTTTCCAACTTCCAAAATTTTTAAAACGCAAAACAAAGTTGATATTCGTGATCAGCGCCTAAAATAGGCCAAGAAGAATATTTTTTGCAATTTTTTTGACCCCTTTGAAGGTAGGTGAAAATTTTCGAGGGGGCCTAGCTCGAAAATTTCTGAAAATTTTTGAACCTATGTTACACCATTAAATAGCCCGTTTAATTCTCTACAAATATGGGTAAAAAAACTTTTCACTCCAGGCACCCCCTGGCGAGTTACAGGCCCGGGACTGAAGTGTCCCGCCTACCTTAAAATTTTTTGAAAAAATAAAAATTTTTCCAAAATTATTTTTAAATGATAGCCCATCAAAAACGGGTGAACTAAAGTGGTCTCCGTTTATTTTTAAAAAATCGTTAAAAATTCATACAGCCCCAAACGTGCAAAACCTGCAACCCCCCCTAGCTCGAAAATTTTTCAAAATTTTCAAAATTTTTTTTTCTGAAAAAATCGGGCTCCATAATCGCTACATTGTGCCTGTGATCACTATTCTGATCAGCTCAATCCCCAGCCCGGCATTCAGCTGGGGCTGAAAACCACCATTCTGGTGCTGAAAAATTGTCGAAGCAGGCAGGCCGAGGCTTTCAAAATTTCGCTTAGGGTTCGCTGGCAAAGTTTTCGGGGACATTCCAACTTAGGGCCCTCACGGCGGAAATTTTTTGATCCCGGTCCAAAGAAAAATTTTCGTAACAGTGGGACTACGGTAATGACCCGCAACTCAGTTCCTGGCGCTCATGTGGCGCCCCTGATTTTTTTTCTATAGTTTTCCCGGATGCACCTCAAAAAGTTGTAAGACCAATGCACAACTTTTAGAGCACTCCCGGCCTTCGGCCGGGAGATTTCCTTTTTTGAAACGAAACCCGAAACCTATATAACGTATATAGAACTAGATGGGTGCGTGAGCAGTTGATTCTGGGCTTTGGGAAAGCGCTTGCGCGCTTAGGGACGCGGCTCCGCCGCGTTGCTAGACAGAGCGATGTTCTCTTTTTTTGTTTTGTTGTAGTCACTGGCTGTTTTTTGTTCCATGTCTCCGACATCTGCACTGCGGTACTGCGTAGCAAACGTACAGGGATCCACCACGTGAAGGCGCATGGAGGTAAAAACAGTGAAAACCTTGAATCCCCTTTTTTTATTATTTTTTTATTTTAGATGATAAAGGCAAAAAAGCTTACATATACAGAACAAAAAGCCAGCAAAAAAATTAAAATTATTAAAATAAAGGCACAGAAATAATTGTCAAAAAATACATTTTAAACGGATAATTTATTTTAAAATCAAGGTGAAATTAAAATATACATAAAGTGTGACCTAAAAGGAAGTGTACGCGACAGGCACATAACACCCTTTATCGGTCTCACTTAATCCAAAAAAGTAATAAATCAATCCAAAACATTCGACATTATCGCTCAAATTCAAAGTCTTATTCTCAATCAAATCGCAACCCTTCAGCAACAATATTTCGAATTAAAACATTTCCTTCTGCATCAACTGGCTTATTGGGAGCATATACTCGAATGGAATCTGAGCTTGTAGCCCGGGAGAAAGCGGTGTAAGTTTGCCCGTGGGCGAAAGACTCTTCCGTGAAGTCTATTCCAAGTCGTTCACATGTCTGACCTTGGGCCTTAGTTACAGTCATTGTGAAAGCTACCCTTACCGGGAATTGGAAACGTTCAAAACTGATGCCACCTGGATGTTTGTCTTTGTATGTGGTTGCAACTCGGGGAATTGCCACTTCTATCCCGGCTCGGGAAGAACCACCTGTAATTGCTTCGGCATTGATGAGATTGCTGGTCATTTTTTTAATAATAAGGCGAGTTCCGTTGCAAAGTGCTTTGCTGGTATTCAAATTAATCAAAAGAACAACAATCGAGCCAATTTTCAACCGAAGGTGATGTGCTGGAATGCCTGCAGGGTTCAATAAATTTAGTTGCGAGACATCCTGGTCAGCTGCATTCAAAGCCATTGGATTCTCATTCAGCGGCTTGTCTTCCGAATAATAGTCAATGTAATCGGTGGAGAATGTGCTCAAAATTGCGTCATTATTCATATCTACAATGCGATTTGTAGTTGCCAACAACAATCGTTTCAGCATTTCATTGGATGGCAAAGTAAAGCCTTGGTCAAACACGGCAGATACAATTTCAGAACGCGTGTTAACAACCCATTCTTTGGGTATTGGCACAGTCTCACCAAATGCTCCTGTCCCAACTTTTTTCAGCCATTCAATGAACTCAATGTCACGGGCACTGACGCGCATATTTTGTGCAAGTCTTATTTTTGAGAATTTTCCGTATAAAATCGAAGATTGAATGCATGCGGCAACCTGAGCTTCGGTACCAAATGCTTCAGTGACAACCGGCAGTGACTGTTTCCAATCGCCAGAGAGAATGATAACTTTGCCTGCGAAAGGCAGATGGCCATAGCGTGGAACCATTGTTCTGCAAAGCAAATCAACGTTTTCAAGAATCACTTTTTCAAGCATCGTTATTTCATCAATTATGACAACATCTGCTTCAATAATACGGCGCCCAAAATAACTGTCCAAGGGAATTTGTGGAATTTTTCCTGTCTCAATCTGAATTCCAAGGCGAAACGCCGAGTGTACTGTGGTGCCGCCAGCATAAAAGCGCGTTGATGCCATGCCAGTTGAAGCTGTTGCAATGACCTTTTTTCCAATCTTGCGTAATTGGTACAACAGATAGTTCAGTAGAAATGTCTTACCCGTGCCCCCGTCCCCTGACAAAAAAAACAGACGCTCATCACTATTGTTTGGTGAAGCTGTTGCCACGTTTCTTATTGTTTGAAAAAAAGAGTGTTGTTCCGTATTCAATTTTGCCGAATCAAATTGTCGTGTATCAATTGTTTCGTCAAGCTCTTCGTCAGCAAGATGACTTGGAAAAAAGAAATCATTAGTACCACGAGCTGGGTCATTCACAATAGAGTGTGTCGGTGTTGGAAGTCCGAAATCAGCACAGGTACGTCCTTGTGCGACCAAAAGACGTTCAAGAAGTGCAAGCGCACGATCGATTCGACGTAAACGTTCCGCTTCATTGCAACGTGTGTCATACATATGTGGCAGGAATTGGTTCCATAGTGCCAATGCATCAATGATGCAGTCTTCTGTGTTTCCAAAAATTAGAATGCTGGCAAAAAGTTGTCGCATTTGAGCGGGATTCAAAGAATTGGCGCCTTCTTCAAGTGTTCTGATCCAGACATTGGAGTCTCTGATGAGTCCACGCTGTCGCGCGGCCTCCAAGAATGTGTCGCATCTTTGTCCATCCACCGTTTTCAGAAATTCGGGGTCACCCGGAAAATGCTTTGTAAGAATATACAATGCAAATTTTTCGTGTGCTCGAGGCAAGACCGGGTATATGCGTCCGATTTTTGGTTTGCGATTAGCTATTTTAATTGGGGCATTTGAAATTTTACGTATTTTCCATATCTTTTTTGACTTATCAAATGAATATTTTTCAGGCATGTTCTCAAATAGAATGTTTTTCATCATTGGATCAATTCGCCATTGTTTCCAATATGCGCTAAGTGGCGTTTCTGGTAGCTCAATTTCACCGTTCAACAGTCGCTCTGCCATCTGCTGTGCATTTTGTCCAGGTCTTACATACATTTTTTGTTGTCCTGGCAAATGGATCGACATCGCAATGACTGTGTGCGAAAGAAATGAGTACTTATATGACATAATCCGACTGAAAGCTTCGACTGGTGATCTGTACAGAACTTTTGCATAAGAGGCGGGTTCATCTATATTTGTCTTGTTTGTTTCTTTACTTTGGATGTATGAATAAGATGGTCCTTTAAGCGGGTATTTCAGCGGATACTTCATATTTGTTGATTTTCCATAAGCGAATTCCAAATTGTGATGCGTTTCGTAGAGCACCAAAAGAAACGGGTTGTAAGGAACAACACGTGAATTGTCGTATGTGATTTTAGTGCGTCCGCGTGTAATGCTCAAAGTCTCACCTCCATCTTGTGGCCTCAGTCTTTTATAGACTGCTGGTTTGTCATCAAAAAGAACTGTGTATTTGCTAAAAGGTTTTGGGTATCCTTTTGAACACCGGCCATGCACATTTTGGCAATGCGAACCACAGTCATGAAACTGGTATTTTGGCAGTAATGTCCGCACTTTCCTTATGAAACATGCAAATGACGACCGATCGTTTGCATTAGGCTCTGACGGAATGTGCGACCAGATAAGATTTTCGATACATTCAGGAATTGCCATGATGTTTGATTGGTATAACCGGTGCAAATGAGGACCACCAATGCGTTTTTGAAACTCGCGTCCTTCGCCGTAACCGACTTGTTCTCCAAGAATTTTTTTGGTATTCAAAAGGTTATGAATGTGGCGAAGTTTGTCTTCATAAACACGGCACATTATGTCAAAACGGTCAACCACTTTCTGATCCGTCCGTAAAAAATTTCGTTTTATTTCAGGCCATCTTGGATTGCAAGTCCATGTAAGCATAAAGCATGCATTTGCTGGTTTTCTAACACGCGCCATTATCGTTGTTGCATCGTAATATTTATTTTGAAAATATGCAAGAGTGCCTGGTTGGTATTTTCGAAAGAGTACAATTGAGCCAATTTCTTCAGGCGAAGTAAGACCGGCATTTCGCGCAAACCACCGAAGTAAATGTTCTGGCAAAGTGCCGCGCAAATCTAATTCTGGCCGGCGGAGATAATCCGCAACGTCCGCATCAATTCTGGCAGCATAATCTAAGACGATTTTTTGGCTGAGCCCACCTCCTGCACTCCATATGTGGTGGTAAGTTTGGTCGGATGAAATCGCCATTCGATAGCGGACGTATTCTCTCAATGACATTTTTTTTGTTTTGTCTTGGGCATCGTTTGACTCATAATTTATACTTGATACATCTGATTGGCTTTCTGCGTCTGTGTTGGAGTCATATTCCAAATTGTCACCTTCAATTTCCATATCAGATTCATGAGCATCTTCATCTTCATTGGTGGCTGCAGTAAAATAATGTTTCGTTTGCCTTTTTTTTGTGAGGTATTTGTGATATCCATCATCACCACATGGAAAAAGCAATGGATAACAAAGAGTGTCAGTCAATGGGTGGCATGGTGGAAACTGTCTCAATCTTCCCTCATCAGTTGTGATCCAAATGCCATTTTCAACCGGTGGACGATCCGATTCTGTCCAAACCGCGAACAAAGTGCCTTCTGTTGGCAAATTTGTCTGGCGTGCATGCAAATTTGGGTCTCGCACTTGGGTTGGAGCCATTCTTGTTTCAAGTAACGTGAGACGAAAATTACGCACAGCATCGTGCCCGTGTCGCGCGAGTGTGGTCATATATTGGTTATGAAAATTCATAAGCTGACTGGCCAATGGATGATGTTTACGGAGAATTGCATCCAGACGTTTGAGAATGTCCTTGTTTACGCGATCACCACCATAGCTTACGTTATTTAATCGTTGTTCTAATGCCTGTTCGGGGTTGAGGACGAAAAGCTGAGCAAAATTTGGTGACATTTGTCCAGAAACTAATGAACCGATGCGGTGAACGAACTCTCCATTCAGCATAAAACACACATCTCCTCCCATAGAGTTTTCTTTGTATCCAACAGAAACAGAAGCAAATGCCAGAAGAGAATTATAAGCGTTTTGGTTTTTTCGAAAATCTTTGGCTTCAGTAGAATTTTCAGTCGAAAGTTTTTCCAGTTCGGCAGGAGGGTCTTTTATATTTGGCAAGCAAATTTTCCCGAAATAACAACAAAGTGCAGAAGAAATTTTCCCATTTTTCACCAATACTTCACTTGAAAAAAGTAATGTTTTGCAGAAATCGCATTTTTTGTCACCAAGGTTCCCAGAGTCATAATATTTTGGATTGTGTTCAGCTCGAACATCTGCACACGGGATGCCTTTGTGCCGAAGATGGCAGCGACGCGTTATTGGGTTGAAAAGTGTTGGCGATTGCGTGCCAATAAGAGAAGAATCCCGACTCGAATCACGGGTGGAAATGCGTAAAGAACGCCGTGATGAAGAGACAGAATTAACTGATGATTCGCGGTCTATGGGAACATTTTGCAGACTGGATGAAGGACGCAATGGATTCGATAACTCTTCCTGTTCAGTGTCATTGCCAATACGGCTGCGATTTTGTTGCCCGTGTTCATTACGCGGAATATAGGTAACTGTATCAGTTAACAATAATTGAGCCAAATGCCACAATATTCTTTTACGCTCGATATTGATGTCAAGACCAGGCAATAAAAGGCAGCCAGAATTTTTCAGATATGACTCGGCGTACAAAATGACAAAGAACCCACAGTTGACACCATCAGTCTGGGGTGTGTATGCATTGACTGGAACGATTTGGATGACAAAAACATTTTGTTGAAGGCCTGGCGTCAATTGGCAGATGATGTTGGTTAACAACTCAATTCGGTTTACGTCATACCCAGGAAATTGGATGTCGTATAAGCGATCAGTAAAATCTGTTGTTGTATTTGGGGCTGGTGGCAAAGGATCGACAAACAAACATTTTGGTTGTTCTCTGTTGGTGCGATCAAAAATCAGAAGTGCAAAGTGACCGGGAAAGTAAACTGTGATAAATAAGATGTCATAGTCTGCGGCATAGTTGTAGCAATAATCAATTGCTTGCAAGTTGATTGCACCTGTGCCATAATGAATAGCTGTGTCAGTGTAAAAAGGTGCAAGAATTGCGACTCGCTTGTCTCGTGTAATGTTTGCCATGTAACGCAGATAGCCAAAAATTACAAAGTCGTAACACATCTGTCTACAATCAGACCATAAATTCAGGAGTTCGGCACGTCCAGCAAACAGTTCAGCTGGTGCAATGCGCCCCTCACTCGAAAGTGATGGTCCTTGCGGAAGAGTGACAAATAAAGAATCAAAGTCATGGAAACGACAACTGTCCTCAGAATCCATTAGAGATGGCTGGCCACGAAGAAGAATAGAGGATGTTTGGCGGGAGGAAGAACGACTGCGATTACCACGCCCCGGCCCTGCTGCTGTTCTTCTTTTTTTTGGCCTTCCTGTTCTCTTTGGCGTTTCGGGGCCTTGGGTTTGCACCAGTAAGTTAGGTGATGAGGAAGTTGAGGCGCCAAAGAGCCTTTTTCCTGAACGACCACCGGGTCTATTGCTTGAAGTGAGTGGTGAATCATTCATTAAGCAAGATTGTGGTGATGAAAGTGCTAATGATCTCATTGGTGTGCAGCTTATTGAATGTTCATTTAGACTGGAAGTATCTTTTTCGGTTCCACTTTGTGTTTTTGCGCCATATTTTTCTCGTCTCGCAGCACGGTTCATTTGTTGCCTTGTCGGCATCGTGTTGGTTGATCAGTTAACTAAAAGGGAAGGGAAACATTAATTTGATGTTCATTTAAATATTATTTATTATGCGCATTGATGGTACGCAACAATAAATATTTGGAACCACTTGGGTTGCCGTAGCGTTTTTCACATCCTAAAAGATATGTTTCGGCCCATCAAGCCGTAGACACGGATTGAAACCTAAATTAAGAGCGGGCCTCGTCAGTACAGCACTCTTAATTTTTTTATATTGCAATTTTATTTTAGTAAAAGGCACTAAATTTCAGACTATGACAATTAAATTTTTATAATGGCAGTTAATTTTATTATATTGTACATAATTTCAGTCAATGACATTAATATTACTAAATTGCAAAAGGTTCGTAATGGCATTAGACTATGACACTTTATTTTACATAAAAAACTTAATTTTTAGTAAATGGCACTTTATTTCAGCAAATGGCACTTAATTTCACACTATGGTATATTGTTAGAAGGGCACTTATTTAAGACAATTGCTTTTTTGTATTTTTTATTCTCAAATTATGGCACTTGATTTTTCACTATAGCACTTAATTACAGACAATGGCACTTAATTTCGGACAATGGCACTAAATTTCAGTCAATGGTACTTTATTTTCAAAAGGACGATTATTTTAGATATTTGGCACTTTATTTTAGTGTATGACAAAATTTTTTTCATAATGACACTTATTTTAGTCAATGGCACATATTTCAGACTATGGCACGTATTTTCATACTACGACACTCAATTTCAGACTATGGCATTTCATTTTGCATAATAGCACTTAATTTTAGACTATGGCATGTAATTTCAGTCAATGGCACTCAATTTCACTAAATTTCTCTTCTATACCGCCCCTAATTTTGTTGCCATTTTTTAAACCACTCCCTTTGAAAGGGTTTGCAATCCATGCCGAACGGCATCTGAATCCCCAGTGCACACCACGTGGAGGTTCGTGGTGGAAAAATGGGCGAAAACCATGTGCACCAAAAAAAAAATCGGGCGTGCCCCCTCTCCCTGCCGATTGGTTGGGCCATTTTTTGAGGACCAAAAACACGCTAAAGGCAAGCCTTTTACGAATTTTTGACCATCTGACCCAGGCCAACGGGTGAGAGGGCACACCAATCACCTGTGACCTTCATAGCAGCGTTTTAAGGGACCGCTCATGGAACTCAAAGTGTGTGGCACTACCATGTCAAAGTGCAAGACCGGTGTAGGCCTCTCTGTGTTGGGTAATTACTCCCTTCACAAAGCACTGTGCCAACGCCCACAGCACATATGAGTTCCGTCACTGCGGATTTTAACCCGGGGTGTTGAGTCCGTACTGCTCTCAGTGGTACACCGCTACGGTAACTCATGCGCCTCCAGGCCGGTCCGTCCTGGTTATTCTTTCACCGTACCAGCACAGCCCGAAGGCAAGGCGCACTGGGCTTGGCAACACCACCCCCGCTGCTAGGAACAGGCACACCTTCAACCCAAATTAGGAAGAAGGGCCATTTCCACACCAGATTGCCAGTCTGGCTGGACCTTCCCATCACTGTGACACCTGGCGGGCTCATGTCGGGAACATCGTTCCGTCCGTCCCTGCCGCAGCCAATGGATTCCAGCTAAGAAGGCCCTGTGGAACTGAACGCCCATGCCCACTCTGGGGGAAAACCCAGGCAGGACTCCTCGGTTTTCATGGAAGGCCCCCAGGATTCAGAATCCTATAGGGGTTTACTGCCCGAGTCAACCACGCTTTGTTTCGGCCCTTTAATCCGTAGACATATTTTATACATGTCAAACAATATGAGCGGGCCTCGTCAGTACGGCACTCATATTGAAAATGCGCTTTTCCTGTTTCTAAGCCTCACCAGTCAGCCATTGGCTTCACCCCGGTTTGTTGGCTCCATAAATAAATCTTTTTTAGCTTTAAATAATTTTTTAAAAATTAATAAATAAAAATGGAAAAAATTAATACCAAAAAAGAATTAATAATTTGGGTTACAAATGCACAACAATTTTAGAATCCGAATAGCAGTTAAATTATATTCATCAATATCAAGTTTTTGTTTGTAAAACATTTGATGGTGAAGATAGTGGATGAAAGAAATAAAGCTGTAATTGGATAAACAGTTGGTATCATAGACAAAAATCAATTTTTTAGCAACTTAATGTTTATGTAGCAAAAAAAAAAATGTTTTGAGTTATGGTTCTATTCTAAAGAAAATTTAAAAAACCCGTCTGCAATAAATGGTGGTTCGAAAATGTACGGAATTTTTTGTAATGTTTTTAATCAAAGTGAATTAAAAATCTTTTATTCAATTCTGTGGGCTGTTTGTAAGAAAAAAAAAAAAATTTTAAATCAAAAATTCGGTGTCAAGCAGTACACAGGCGTTGAACAGCGACGGATGCTCAGCACAGGCAGTCAGGATGAGGCGGCACCAAAACAATGGCCCATGCAGACGCAGCGGAACCGAAAACAAATAACAATATTTAATTAAAAAAATTTTAAATTTTTTAAAATTTTCAGAACTTTGAAAAAATTAAAGTATTTTCTATTTTGTGTAAGTGCTGAGGGTAGAGAAAGCCATTAATTTTTAAAATTGATGGGAAAAAATCGTAAAAAAAATTTCTCGCCCTCCGAGTCTGATTATTTGAACCTTTTTTTGTTTTTTGGTATGTCGTAAAAATCGCTTTCGAAAAAAATCGTTGCATTTTTTTAGCTTGATTTTTTGGATTTTTTTTTTGAACGTCGTTTTATTTCACGAAAACCAATAACAATAAATAATCTTAAAAATTTAAAATTTTCTAAAATTCTCAGAAATTTAAAAAAAATTCAAGAATTTTTTTTCATCGCGGAAAAAATTGTTCAATAATTTTAAAAAATTACAAAAAACTACAAAAATAAATGAAGTATTAAACTGTAAAAAAAAATTTAAAAAATAATAAATGTTTGATTCCGATTGCGTGCACCACCATCATATACAGTTGCAGTCCGTCGCTCTCCGCGTGTGTCCCTTCCGCTACTGCTCCGCGCCCGTAGATGCTCAGGTGCACATGGCCGAACTGCTCGTACCAGTCATCACGTGCCCATACCGTTTCACGCCTTTAAAATAACAAAAAACAAAAGGTCAAGAAAAAAAGCAAAGTCTAAAAGTCAAAGTGAGTTAGGGGTTTGGTGCGGAATTGGCATTTATTTATACCTAATCATATTCGCAAACCAAGAATTATTAATTTGTTTTTTGATTCTTAGAAAAAAAATAGTATTGATTTTTATTTTAAAATTGTAATCATAGAACTTTTTAAACGGAATAGCCAATCTGGGATATTTTTTTAAATCAATTTTTATTCCACTTTATGTCCAAGTTTGGTTATTGGAAATGGAATATCGCACGAAAACTAATGATGCCGAATTCCCTTTTAAATGCAGTTACGGTTTTTAAAATAAGGGCCCCTTCCTTAAATATGGAAAAAACGAACCACCGGCGGAACATTCTCCGTTCAATGGCGCAATCCAAAATTGTTGTGGCGTTCAATGATTCCCCGGGTAGCCTAAGAAAGTACAACTAAACTTTTAGAAAGTCAAACACATGCCTATGTTTTTTCAAAATTCAAAATAACATATATTAAATTGTTAATTTATTCTTTCTTTAAATGTATTTAAAATCATAGTGAACAGTAATTTAACGAAAATTTTTAAAATAACTACATTGACTTTTTGATTTAAAACACAAAAAAAAATTTACAAGCAATTTTCTAAAACATTAAAAAATTATACCCTTTCCAAAAAATTAATAATTTTAAAAACATTGGTTAGAATTAGTTTGATCGGTCGCTCTACTCTATAACACTAAAAAACTTTTTTTTTATGGTTTTTTTTAAAAAACACGTTTTAATTTTTTGAAAATTTTGTTATTTTTAAATTCTCCTAAAATAAACTTTCATTTTTCTGAGATTGTGAATCAGACCGCAAATGTTGGATTACTACCATGGCCGCAATTTTTTTGAAAAAAATTGCTTCATTTTAGAGTCTCATAAAACTCATTAAAAATTGTTATGAATAAATTTCCGGTAAAATTTTGGAAGAATTTTTTGGCGTGCACCCAATTGCCCGCCTATCCAGTCAACCAAAAAAATTTTATTAAAAATACCGATGCTGATGCCGTAGTAGACCAACGCGGTGGCAATCAAAACCACACTGATGACATTCATTGAATGCAATTGGTGCCATTGTTGGTCCTTTGTGATGGCTCTTCTTGTCGGTGTTTGCTTTATTCATTTTATTCGTTTGACTTCTTGCGAAAAATCTAAAAAAAAAAAGTTCTTTTAATGAATTTTAAAAAAGAAACAGTGGCCAGTAAATTGAGCAAAAAAATCTTTTAAAAATAACTACATTGACTTAAGCAATTAAAATCTAATTATATTTAAAAAAATTACATTTTTTAAAAAACATTTTATTAATTATAGCTTGTTCGAAAAAAATTTTAAAAACGCTAAATGGTTAGAAAAAGATAGACGGACGCTCTGCTCTGTAGCGTAGAAAAGTTTTTTAAAAAAAATACGTTTTAATTTTTAGAAAAATACTATTCTGAGATTCTCCTAAAAAAAATTTTTGGTTTTCCATCAAAAATCATCCATTATTTTATTATTTAAAATTTAATTTTTTTGGACATTGTTTTATGTCACCTGAAAACAATAATATTAAAAAACAAAATTCTTAAAAATTTAAAATTTTTATGTTTCTAATAATTCTCATGTACTTTAAGAAAAGTTGAAGAATATTATACTTTATGAAACTTGAGGGCAGAAAGGTCTTTAATTTTTTAAGGTGATAGCAAAAAGTTTCAAAAAAAAAATTTTTTTTGACTCTCCGAGTCTGACTGATCGATTGCCAAAAATAAAATTATATTGGCACGATGCCCCGACATTTGTGGTCTTGACTTTTGCGGTTATGTCCAAAATGTCTTCAAATTTATGTTGCTTTAATCCCAAAATACCCTAAAAGGATTAATAATGTAGCAAAAAACACTTTTGACTCATTACCTAATTCCTTGGGGTGTTTTTATAATTAACGGTTTTTTTTCAAAAATCTCCAAGAACGCAATTCTAGGTCAAATTTCATAAATTAGCCTCTATCAAACCATTTTAAAGCACTTGGAATTAAAGCAACATAAAATTAAATACATTTTGGGCATAACCACTAAATTGTTAAAAAACAAAAGTATAAATTATTTTCCGAACCTTCTTGACCAGATAGGGTGCATCCATCCACGTTTAGCTGACATTTGCGCTCAACAATTTCTTCAGCCCCGTCCTCGGATCGCCACTCGTAGGTGATTTCAGAGCCGACAAAAAACGGAATTTGTGGGCAGATCAGAAAACGCTGTTAATAAATTTTTAAAGTAAAAAAATTGCATTTTGGTATTTTCATATTGCATTTTTAGTTTTGTCAGTGCCCTAGCCTTGAATTTCCTTTTTTTTATAATATAAATTTTAAATGGCAAATATTTGGTAAAAAACGGGATCAAATCCGTTTTTAAGTTGAAAAAGTATATCCAAAAAATTGAACAAAATTTGCTGATGGAAATGAGATGAGAAAGTGTCAAAAAAATCCTTTTTAAATTTTGCTTTTGCCTTCATTTTCAATTTCCTATGCTGATGAGTCATGACAAACTTTGTGATAAGCGGCCATCACCAGCTCAAACGGATGTTTGTACACGCGGACTGGACTTTGATAAGTTTGGACCATTTTGGCCTAAAAAATAATCATTACAGTAAAAAATATGAATGTAAATTTTTTACAATAGGGAATACAAAAAAATAATATACATCAAATAGGACAACAAATTGGACTTGCCAAGGCCCGAGTCGCCGATCAAAACAACTGAAACGTGAAAAAAAAAATTTTTGAAAAAACTGGAGGGCAAAACAAACTCAAAAAATAGTATTTTGTTTTATTTTTATTTTCTATACATAAACGAAACTAATACCGAAAAATATTCAACGATCCTACCAAGTCTAACCCAGGCCGTGAAATTTTAGAAAAATTTGCTGCCTTCTAAGCAACATGGTCATTTGCATTTTTAAACCACTGCAAAAAATTGTTTTTATTTTTTTTTTTAAAATGCTAGACAAAAAAATTATTTAGGAGGCCTTCAACCCCGAAAACTAAATCACCAAAATTAGTAAAAATTGTAGGTAAACCCCCAAACGTTTGCATTTCTGAGAAAAATTAAGTTAAACCATAAAAGTTTAATAAAACCAATAAACATAAACATTATGTTTGTTATATCCTATTCAACAAATTCAAAAAAACTGACAACTTACAAAAAAATAAATTGTGAGTTATTCGAATTCAGAGACTCACGTTTTGAAATGTTTGTCAACGAAAAAGTTGAAACGGTGGCTTAGATGTGCAATTTGAAGACCAAGTTGACGAGAGTCACCCATGTCAAACAAATAAGACAAAAAATTAAAAAACATTCTGCAAAAAATAAATAAAGCCTTATTATCAAAAAGAAACAAAACCCAAAATCTGATTAAATTCCATAAAATTTTTAAATTAATAGAATACGCAAATAAAATGTTGTTTGGTTTAGTGATTACGAAACTACCGTCCACCTCGTATATCTAACTTAGTCTCGAACAAAAAGTCAAAATCTCAATCTTTTTAGAATAGCAATAGAACTGTAAATTCTTGAAACGAAAAAAAATATCGAAAAGTACATTCTTTTTTGATAAAAATCTATAAATTAATTTATAACAATCTAATTAGTAGTCAAGTTACAAATGTGTGCATCCAAAATGCCAGAGTATGTGCAATTTAAAAAAAAACTCTTTCTTAAAAAACGAAATTGAAATTGGACAGCAATACCGAACAAATTTACGCCGTTCTTTTAAGCTCGGAAAAATGCTTTAACTTTTTCTCAAAAAAACAACAATAAAAGGTTGTGTAAAAAAATGACAAATGTGTTTTTAAGTTCACATTTTGTTAATTGGTTTCATTAATTATTTTTGTAACCCTGTTAAAGCAGGGGTGCAAAATCTCCTTATTTCTAAAAAATATTGTGATTTGGGTGGTCCAAATATTATAAATGAATAATGTTCTTATTTGTAAGAAATGTTCTGTCAGCCAAAGTTTGTTGTTTTCGTGTGCCTAATAAGTGTGTTATGAGTTATTCAAATTTTGATCTACATAATGCCGTACTCTGGCCAGTCACGGACTATTCGGTTAATATGTTCATCTTTAGGCACCCGAACAGACCAAACTTGATGTTCTTTGAAAGAGCTCGTCGAGCTCTTTCTTTTTGTTATGAATTTGTTTTGTTAAATCACCTAATCACAAAATTGTGATCAGGAATGTCTAACAAAATAGCATTGATCATTTTTTATAGCTTTACCTATAGCTATTTGTTCTTCTACATTTTGGTATCATTTTAAAGAGCCCTTTGAGCACATTAAAAGAACACCGAGTTTGTTGTGTTCGGATGTCTAATAAGCGTGTTATAAGTAGGGATGGCTTTTTTAGTCAATTTTTTTTTTCTGCTGACTCGGGATGACCTAAAACCAATTCAATATCTTTCGAACCCAAATTCCCTAACGAATCTAAATTAACGAATACGTTCATTTTTGATGTCAACTCGCTGAGTGGCATGAGTGCCAATACGGGAATTCGGTGTTATTCTTCCAAAAAAATGACCAGGTGCCATATTGACATACGCCATTCAGAGAGATGGGATCGGAACAGAACAAATTCGCTTTTAGTGGTCGATTCAAAAATGAATTTCACCAAAATAAAAGGGTCCCCCCTATTGTTTTGCAATTTTGCAATAAAGAAAAAATCATAACTTTCTTCAAACTGGTCCAAATCCCATGAATTCTTTTTTGTTACGCTTAAAACCATTATTAGTATTTTTTAAAAATTGAATTAACTGAATTGGATTTAAAAATTCAATTTGTAATTTTCCATAGGGTACCCCCTATTGATTGTGAACCAACCCCCACTTTTGGCAAAATAACTTTTTTCAGGGCAGGGCTAGAATTTTCTTCCCAAAGGCTAATAAATAGAGAAAAAAATTAGCTATTTTTCAATAATATAAGATTTATAAAATACTCATTTTGAAAAAAGATATGAATTTATTTGTAAAAATGCAAAACCGACTCACTTTTTGGGCATCAACTTTTTTACTTTTGCGAATTTACAAACTGAATAATTATCATATAATTCTCTCAATTTTTCTACATTTTGTACACTTTATATCAAGTGAATTGGACAATAATGAATGGAGATATGAATTTTTGTCCTTTACCACTAAATTGCCCATGACCAAATTTTGGCCAGAAACATAAAAATTCATAAATTGCATGTTTTAATTAATTTATCTATCCATTTCGATAGATCTCGATGAGCTCTTCAATTTTTAAGCCAAAACCATTTCTGTATAATTTGATCCAAGCGAGTTAGAGTCGATTCAAAAATGGATTTCACCAAAACCATAGGGTCCCCCCTATGGTTTTGCAATTTGGTAAAAAACAAAAAATCATAACTTAGCTAAAAATGACCCATTTTGCATGAACTTTTTTTTTGTTATACTTAGAAACATTATTAGAATTTTTTAAAAATATCTCCCCACCCCAGTCACTTGATTGTAAGCAATTAAAAAAGGATTCGTCTTCATGCGGATTTGAACTATCCCACCCTTCCCCCACACCCTATCGCACAACCAACGACTCCACCCAGTCGGCTAGGGGTCCGTTAGCGGAAATTTATGTTTGGTGCTAGAAAAACGTATCTTATATCATTCGAAAGGTCTTTAAAAACCGCAGAACAAAACTGGCCTTGGTTTTCTTGTAGCAACAAAACTCATAAAGTTAAAGCCCAAAAAGTGAAAAAGCTATGCCGAGGCCTAGCTCGAAAATTTTTAAAATTTTTTTAAATTTTTTTCCCCCATAAGATAGAGCTTCAAAAACACTATAATTTATCCCATTACGGCACCCCCATCAGAGCAAACTCCATCAAGTTATAGCCCGTACACTCAAACGGGCCGAATAAATTGTCAATTTTTAGCCAAAGCTGCAGCCCTGCATTTTCACCGTAGGGTCAAGTACTCGCTGGCAATGTTGTGCCAAACATGCCTACTTAAAATCCTACCAGCATGTGTTTTTCTCTCCTGGCCCCCCAAAAAATTTTCGTAACACTGGGACTGCAGCGCGAATCCGCAAATCGCTCGCTGGCGCTCAAATGGCCGGCGCTGAAAAAAACCTATAGTTTTCCCAGATGCGCCTCAAAAAGTTGTAGTGGGGATGTGCAATTCCCAGACCCGTCCCGGCCTTCGGCCGGGACTTCTTTGTTTTAGCAACGAAACTCGATTTTATTATATATATATATAACTAGGCGGGGAATTGATGGGGCCGTTATAGGTGAGATGGCTTGTATTAGAGGAATGCGTATAAAATGGGATTGTCTTCGGATTATCTGAGCGCTTCGCGCAAAGGACTTCGTTGCTAGAAGCTACGCGTTTTATTTTGCTGTGGACACGTTATTGTGTGTATTATCCAGTTTATTAACCGTGACTTTGCGATTGGCCAGCTTTAAGTCAAAAGCGGGCCAATCCCCAGAGTTCACCACGCGGAGGTGCACGGTGGAAAACTGGCAAAAACCATGAACTCCACTCGCCGGGGGGGGGGGGGAGGGGGGGGGGAGGTTCAAAATGGGATCCCCGGCGAGGAGCTAAGCTCAGAAATAAATGCAAAGGAAAAAAAAAATCAAAATCCGTCTGCCATAAATGATGGCTCGGCTATTTATGCTCAAATAATAATTAAAAGTTAAAACCGGTCTGCCATAAATGATGGCTCGGAAAGGAAATATATATTTTTATTTTTAATAATAATGTAAAACTAAAACCCGTCTGCCATAAATGATGGCTCGGCTATTTATGCTCAAATAATAATTAAAAGTTAAAACCCGTCTGCCATAAAGGATGGCTCGGCTATTTATGCTCAAATAATAATTAAAAGTTAAAACCCGTCTGCAATAAATGATGGCTCGGAAAGGAAATATATATATTTTTTTTTAATAATAATGTAAAACTAAAACCCGTCTGCCATAAATGATGGCTCGGCTATTTATGCTCAAATAATAATTAAAAGTTAAAACCCGTCTGCCATAAATGATGGCTCGGAAATGAAATATATAATTTTTATTTTAAATAATAATGTAAAATGATAAAACCCGTCTGCCATAAATGATGGCTCGGCTATTTTGCTCAAATAATAATTAACAATTAAAACCCGTCTGCCATAAATGATGGCTCGGCAATAAAATATAAATTAATATGTTTAAATAATGATGTAAAATTAAAACCCGTCTGCCATATATGAAGGCTCGGCAATAAAATTTAAATTTTTATGCTTAAATAATAATTTAAAGTTAAAACCCGTCTGCCATAAATAATGGCTCGGCAATAAAATATAAATTTTTATGTTTAAATAATGATGTAAAACGAAAATCTATCTGCCATAAATTATGGTTCGGCAATTAAATATATATTTTTTTAAACTCAAATAAAACGTTAGATATAAAAGAAGATTGTTTAAGACAAATCAAGTCCACGTGCAATGACATTTCGAATAAGTGGATTTCCATCATTGTCAAGAGGTTTATTTGGTGCAAAGATACGAATATTTTCACGACTTGTTGCACGCGATAATGCCGTGTACAATTGACCGTGTGAAAAAGGCTCTTCTGTGAAGTCTATACCCAAACGGGTGGCAGTTTGTCCTTGTGCCTTTACAACAGTCATAGCAAAAGCGAGACGAACGGGAAATTGAAACCTTTCAAAACTGACACCATCAGGTCGTTTATCCTTATAAGTGTGGCGGTTACGTGGAATACCAACAATAAGGCCATTCGTTGAAGAACCTCCAGTTAATGCTTCACATTCAATCAAATTTTGGGTAAGTTTTTTAATAAGAAGTCGGGTACCATTACAAAGACCCTTTGAAGTGTTAAGATTTACAAGCAACACAATAATAGCCCCTGTTTTAAGACGAATAATATGCGTTGGCATACCCATTGGGCTAAGTTGGTTTAGTTGCGCAACATCAAAATCTGCAGCATTAACAGCTAATGGGTTCTCGTCAGTTGCTTTGTCAACAGAAAAAAATTCAACAAAGTTACCGGGTAATATTTGCGCTATCTGTGAATTATTTAAATCAACAATCCTATTCGTGGTGGCCAAAAGGAGCCTTTTAAGCATTTCGTTGCTGGGCATATTAAGCCCTTGGTCAAAAACCCAATTAATTAATTCGTCTCGAGAGTCAACAATCATGTCTTTAGGAATAGCAACAGTTTCTCCCTCCGATCCCTTTCCAACATCATCAAGCCATTTAAGAAATGAAAGTTCATTTGGGTTTACGCGCATGCTTTGCGTTAATTTGAATTTTTGAAACAATGGGTAAATTGGTGAAGATTGAATGCAAGCAGCAATTTGGGCTGGACTGCCATACGAATCAATGACAACAGGAAGAGATTGCTTCCAATCCCCCGAAATGATAACACATTTCCCACCGAATGGCAAATGCCGTTTGTGGAAACACATAAGGCGACAAAGTGCATCAATATTTTCAAATACAACTCGCTCCAACATTGTCATTTCATCGATTATGATTATATCACATTCTATAATGCGGCGACCAAAAAAACTATCAAAAGGAATCGACGGCAATTTGCCTGGTTCAACAGAAATGCCAAATTTAAATGCTGAATGTACCGTAGTTCCACCAACGTAAAACCGGGTCGAAGCCATGCCAGTCGAGGCAGTGGGAATTATTTTGGCACCAATCCGACGCAAATGGTAAAGGATATAATTAAGCAAGAAAGTTTTTCCCGTTCCACCATCACCACACAAATAAAATAACCGTGTACCATTCGAATCAATAAATGCTGTCTTATGAAGTTGTCTGTGTATTACCTGAGCGCTTCGCGCAAAGGACTTCGTTGCTAGAGGGTACGCTTGCCTCAAAACAATATGGTCCCCCCTAAGGTGCGACACCATAATAGATGCAACACTAAGGTAGGTGCGACACCACGGTAGATGTTCGACACCATAATAGATGCTAAACTATGAGTGGTGCGGTACCATGGTAAATGCGACACCATGATAGTTGTGACACCATAATAGATGCTTTACTATGTTAAGTGCGACACCATAATAGATGCTAAACTAAGATAGGTGCGGTGCCATAGTAAATGCGACACCATGATAGTTGTGACACCATAATAGATGCTTTACTATGTTAGGTGCGACACCATTATAGATGCAACACAATGGTAGGTGCAACTATAGTAGGTGCGTCACTATGATAGACGTGAAACCATAATAGATGCAACACTATGGTAGGTGCGACACCATAATAGATGCAACACTAAGGTAGGTGCGACACCACTGTAGATGTTCGACACCATAATAGATGCTAAACTATGAGTGGTGCGGTGCCATGGTAAATGCGACACCATGATAGTTGTGACACCATAATAGATGCTTTACTATGATAGACGTGAAACCATAATAGATGCAACACCATGGTAGGTGCGACACCATAATAGATGCTAAACCATGATAGGTGCGGCGCCATGGTAAATGCGACACCATGATAGTTGTGACACCATAAAAATGCTTTACTATAGCAGGGGCGAGTGGTAGGTGCGACCAAAATAGATGCAACACTATGGTAGGTGCGACACCATAATAGATGCTAAACTATGATAGGTGCGGTGCCATAGTAAATGCGACACCATGATAGTTGTGACACCATAATAGATGCTTTACTATATTAGGTGCGACACCATTATAGATGCAACACAATGGTAGGTGCTGTGCGACTATAGTAGGTGCGTCACTATGATAGACGTGAAACCATAATAGATGCAACACTAAGGTAGGTGCGACACCACGGTAGATGTGCGACACCATAATAGATGCTAAACTATGATAGGTGCGGTGAAAATAAATATTTTTTATTACTGAGCGCTTCGCGCAAGGACCCCCCAAATATTTTTATATTATTTGATTGAGAATTTAAAGCTCTATCTTTTAGAAATAAACGCCATCCTAACATAAGAAGACATCCAAAAGTTATTCGCGCAAAACTATGCAAAAAGCGTAATTTCCCCCTAAAAGTGCCTATTTTTGACATTTTGTCTATTTTTTCGACACTTTGTCGTGAAGCATTGTCGACATCCTATATACCATTGGATAGGCCTTGAAATACTCTACTTAAATATTATGATTGCTTTTCTTTTCAGAAAAACATTAGTAAGTTATTTGCCGAAATCATTGATAAAACCCCATTTTCTCCCCAAAAGTGCCGATTTTTGCGGGTTTTTGACATTTGTTCCAATTTTTTGAGCCTTTATCGTGACAAATTGCCAACATTCTATATACCATTCGATAGCGCATGAAATGATCTACAAAAATTTACTAAGAACATTTCATTACAGCCACCCCCTGGCAAGTTATAGCCCCGGGACTGAAATGTCCCGCCTACCCCAAAATTTTTTTGAAAATCGAAAATTTTTCCAAAATTATTTTTAAACGATTGCCCATCAAAAATGGGTGAACAAAAGTGGGTTTTAATTTTTATGGAAAAATCGTTTAAAATTCATACAGGTCAAAACATGCAAAACCGACAAGGGGGCCTAGCTCGAAATTTTTTGTAAATTTTTTAAAATTTTTTTCAACACAAAGATAGAGATTCAAAAACTCTACAATGTTCCATTTGACCGTTTGTTGATCAGAACAAAAGCCACCGAGTTATTCCCAAAAAACGATTTTGGCCCTAAAAAATAGCAAAAAACGCACGAGCCTACAGGTTTTCTGAGAACCCGGATCAAAAAATGTCTGCTGGCAATGTTGTCGGGAATACTCCAACTTACCATCCTACCAGCAGGTGCTAAGCCCTCCGGGCAAAAAGAAAAAATTTCGTAGAACATGTACTGCAAAGTGCACCCGCAACTCGGTTCCCGGGACTCAGTTGGCCGCTCAGGCCCAAAATCTATAGTTTTCCCGGATGCGCCTCAAAAAGTTGTAAGACCCTTCCACCAATCCCGGACCGCTCCCGGCCTTCGGCCGGGAGCCTGACTTTTTTGAAACGAAACTCGACTTTTTTTTAGTATATAGGAAACTAGGGTGCACCGCCGGGGAAGGTGCGAGCAGTTGGGGGTGATGAGGGGAGGCGGTCTGAATATTAAATGAGCGCTTTGCGCAAGGACTTCGTTGCTAGAAGGTACGCTAACCTCAAATTATAATGATTATTCAATTTGTCAAAATAAACTATGGTAGGTGCGACACCATAATAGATGCAACACTAAGCAGGTGCGACACCACGGTAGATGTGCGACACCATAATAGATGCTAAACTATGGTAGGTGCGACTCCAAAATAGATGCAACACTAAGCAGGTGCGACACCACGGTAGATGTGTGACACCATAATAGATGCTTTACTATGTTAGATGCGACACCATAATAGATGCAACACTATGGTATGTGCGACCATAGTAGGTGCGACACCATGTTAGATGTAAAACCATAATAGGTGCGACACCATGATAGATGTGAAACCATAAAGATGCGACACCATGATAGATGCAAAACTATGGCAGGTGCGACAACATGGTAGGTTTGGACCATGGCGGTGTGACAATAGTAGATGAAAGATTATGGTAGGTGCGACACCATGATAGTTGTGCCACCATAATAGATGCTTTACTATGTTAGGTGCGACACCATAATAGATGCAACACTATGGTAGGTGCGACCATAGTAGGTGCGACACCATGTTAAATGTGAAACCATAATAGGTGCGACACCATGATAGTTGTGACACCATAATAGATGCTTTACTATGTTAGGGGTGACACCATAATAGATGCAACACTATGTTAGGTGCGACACCATAATAGACGCAACGCTATGGTAGGTGTGACCATAGTAGGTGCAACACTATGGTAGGTGCGACACCATAATAGATGCAACACTATGGTAGTTGCGACCATAGAAGGTGCAACACTATGGTAGGTGCGACACCATAATAGATTCAACACTATGGTAGATGCGACCATAATAGATGCAACACTATGGTAGGTGCGACACCATAATATATGCAACACTAAGGTAGGTGCGACCATAGTAAGTGCAACACTATGGTAGGTGCGACACCATAATAGATGCAACACTATGGTAGGTGCGACACCATAATAGATGCGACACAATGATAAATACGAATTTTTGAATAGTTCACTAAATTCTCTCTGACCAAGTTTTGGCCAGAAAGTGAAAAATTGTAAAAAGGTTGTTTTAATTATTTTAATTATCTATTTCGATAGATCTCGTCGAGCTTTCATGTTTCATGCCTAAGCCATTACTCTACAATTTAATCCAAGCGAGTTGTGGTCGATTCAAAAAGGTGTTTTGTCAAAACAGTAGGGTCCCCCCTATGGTTTTGCAGAATTGTAAATATAAGAATACATAACTTGGTTTAACCGGGTCCAAATTGCATGCGAATTCCTTTTTTGGTGCTAAAATAAGAAATAACATTTTTTTAAAATAATTCAAACTTAATTTGAATATACAAATTCCTTTTCAAATTTCTCAAAGGGTACCCCCTATGGTTTGTGAGCCAAAAACAACAATTCTGTGAATAACTTTTTTCACCTTACTGATAGAAATATGATGTCAATTATTAATAAATAGAGAAAAAAAATTAGCTATTTTCTATAACAATAATTATAGAAAAAATTTATTTAAAAAAAGGTTATGATTTGTTATCTGAAAATTTGCTAAATTTCAGAAAAATGGCTCTAACTTCTGTAATTTTCATTATTGGAAAACATTTGCTATTTTATAAAATACTTCATATTATTCTGCATTTTTTAAGTCTAAATATATCAAATTTGATTCATTACTCACAGAGATAGAATTTTTTAATGTGCACCAAAATTCCATGCTAGCCAAATCAAGGCTAAAGAAATTTTCAAAAATTTTTTGAAAATTTTGAATTTTTTAAAATTTTTTTTACCAATTCGGATCAGCATTTTTTTCTACCCCTCTGTGATTTTTTTCAGAATTTTAACACCAATATGAAGCCCTTTTTCAAAAATCACCCCCCAATGAGAGCAGTGAGAGAGAAGGTGATAGAGCGTGTAAGGGCCAGAGGTCAGAGAGGCTCGAGTGAGAAGAGAGATTTTCGAAATAATAATTTTCAAAAAACCTTAACTCAAAATTTTGCATTACAACCCCCAAATATTTTTATATCATTCGATAGAGAATTTAAAGCTCTATCTTTTTGAAACAAATGCCATCCTAACATAAGAAGACATCCAAAAGTTATTCGCGCAAAACTATGCAAAAAGCGCAATTCCCCCCTATAAGTGCCTCTTTTTGACATTTTGTCTAATTTTTCGACACTTTGTCGTGACGCATTGTCATCATAATATATATCATTGTATAGGCCTTGAAATACTCTACTAAAATATTCTGATTTCTTTTTCTTTTCAGAAAAATATTATAAAGTTATTCGCCGAAATCAATGATAAACCCCCATTTTCCCCCATAAAGTGCCGAAAAATGTCCTTTTTTGACATTTTGTCAAGTGTTTCAGCCCTTTGTCGTGACAAAATATCAATATACTATACACCATTCGATAGCCCTGGAAATACTCTAAAAAACAAAAACAAAAACTTTTCTCTCCAGGCACCTGCTGGCGAGTTACAGCCCCGGGACTGAAATGTCCCGCCGAAGCCAAAATTTTCTGAAAAAATGAAAATTTTTCCAATATTATTTTTAAACGATTCCCCATCAAAAATGGCTGAACCAAAGTGGGTTTTAATTTTTCTGGAAAAATCGTTTAAAATTCATACAGGTCAAAACATGCAAAACCTACAAGGGGGCCTAGCTTGAAAATTTTTGAAAATTTTTTAAATTTTTTTTTGCCCGCCGATAGAGCTTCAAAAACGAATGAAATTCTTAGTGATTCGTAATCTGTTCCGGGCAAAACCCAGCGCGGCCTGCGCTGGCGCTCTAATTTACCGTTTTGGGGCTGAAAAAACGCACGAGCCTACAGGTTTTCTGAGAACCCGGATCAAAAAATGTCTGCTGGCAATGTTGTCGGGAATACTCCAACTTACCATCCTACCAGCAGGTGCTAAGCCCTCCGGGCAAAAAGAAAAAATTTCGTAGAACATGTACTGCAAAGTGCACCCGCAACTCGGTTCCCGGGACTCAGTTGGCCGCTCAGGCCCAAAATCTATAGTTTTCCCGGATGCGCCTCAAAAAGTTGTAAGACCCTTCCACCAATCCCGGACCGCTCCCGGCCTTCGGCCGGGAGCCTGACTTTTTTGAAACGAAACTCGACTTTTTTTTAGTATATAGGAAACTAGGCTGGGAATTGATGGGGCCATTGTAGGTGAGATGGCTTGTATTAGGGGGCCTGAGATTTGAGTCCCTTTATTTTTTATAAATTGAGCGCTTCGCGCAAGGACTTCGTTGCTAGAGGGTACGCTTACCTCAAAACAATATGGTCCCCCCTATGGTTTTTTAGTTTGACAAAAAAGAAAAAATCATAACTTATCTTAAAATGGGCCAATTTCCATGAAATTTTCTTTGTTATGCTTAAATGATTATTCAAAGTTGTCAAAAATATGTTTTATGGTAGGTGCGACCATAGTAGGTGCGCCACAATGGTAGGTGCGACACCATGATAGTTGTGACACCATAATATACGCTTTACTATGTTAGGTGCGACACCATTATAGATGCAACACAATGGTAGGTGCGACTATAGTAGGTGCGACACCATGTTAGATGTGCGCTACCATAATAGATGCTAAACTATGATAGGTGCGGTGCCATGGTAAATGCGACACCATGATAGTTGGGACACCATAATAGATGCTTTACTATGTTAGGTGCGACACCATAATAGATGCAACACTATAGTAGGTGCGACCATAGTAGGTGCGTCACTATGATAGACGTGAAACCATAATAGATGCAACACTATGGTAGATGCGACACCATAATAGATGCAACACTAAGGTAGGTGCGACACCATGTTAGATGTGCGCTACCATAATAGATGTTAAGCCATGATAGGTGCGGTGCCATGGTAAATGCGACACCATGATAGTTGTGACACCATAATAGATGCTTTACTATGATAGGTGCGGTGCCATGGTAAATGCGACACCATGATAGTTGTGACACCATAATAGATGCTTTACTATCTTAGGTGCGACACCATAATAGATGCAACACTATGGTAGGTGCGGTGCCATGGTAAATGCGACACCATGATAGTTGTGACACCATAATAGATGCTTTACTATGTTAGGTGCGACACCATAATAGATGCAACACTATGGTAGGTGCGACCATAGTAGGTACAACACTATGGTAGGTGCGACAGATGCAACACTATGGTAGATGCGACCATAATAGATGCATCACTATGGTAGGTGCGACACCATAATAGATGCAACACTAAGGTAGGTGCGACACCATGGTAGATGTGCGACACCATAATTATGCTAAACTATGATAGGTGCGGTGCCATGGTAAATGCGACACCATAATAGATGCAACACTAAGGTAGGTGCGACACCATGGTAGGTGTACCACACCATAATAGATGCAACTTATGGTAGGTGCGACACCATAATAGATGCATCCATAGGGTACCCCCTATTGATTGTGAACCAAAAGCCTTTTTTCGTAAAATAACTTTTTTCAGGTTGGAGTTAGAAAAAAGTACCAAAGTAGTAATAAATAGAGAAAAAAATTAGCTATTTTTCTATTATAATAAATACTTAAAAAATTGTTTGTGAAAAAAGATAAGAATTTTTTTCTGAATGTTGAAATTTGCACAACTTTTTGGTCTTTAACCTTTTCGTTTTTGAATATTAAAGAATTTAATATATTCCATAAAATTCTCCAGATTTTTCTGCTTTTAAAATGCTTTATTTGAAGTGAATTGACCAATTATAAAGAAAGATATGAATTTTCAAATATACCACTAAAATTCCCCTGATCAAATATTGGTCAGAAGATAAAAAAAATTACATACGTTATTTTAAATAATTTATTTATCATTACTGATAGATCTCGATGTGCTCTTTATTTTTCATGCCTAAGCCTTTGCTCTATAATAAAATACCAGCGAGTTATAGTCGATTCAAAAACCTGTTTTGTCTAAACAATAGGGTTCCCCCTATGGTTTTGCAATTAGATAAAAAACAAAAAATCATAACTTTTTTTAAACTGATCCAAATTGCATGAAATTTCTTTTGTTATTCTTAGAATCACCTTTATAAATTTATAAAAATATTTTAAACTATTATTTAAACAGAAGGAAAAAATTTTCCGAGGGGGCCTAGTGGGAAATTTTTTGAAAATTTTGGCTTTTTTTAAATTTTATTCTTCTATTCGAATCAGCATATTTTTCTACCCCTGTGTGAATTTTTTCAGAATTTTAGCACCAATATAAAGCCTATTCCCAAAAATCACCCTCACAGTTAGAGCTGTGAGAGAGAAGGTGATAGAGCGTGTAAAGGCCGGAGGTCAGAGAGGCTAGAGTGAGATGAGAGATTTTCAAGAAAATAATTTTTAAATAATAATAACTTTAATATTTTGCACGATAACCCTATAAATTTTTACACTATTCTGTAGAGAATTTAAAGCGCTATCTTATGCAAGAAACTACATCCTAATATATATAAACAGCAAAAAGTTATTCGCGGAAAAGTATGAAAAATCAACATTTTCCCACTAAAACTGCCCATTTTTAACATTTTGTCCATTTTTTCAACCCTTTTTCATCACGTGTTGTCTACATATTATACACCATTAGATAGCCCTTGAATTGCTCTACAAATTACTCGCGATATCTTTTTCTCAACTTGCACATCTAGCGAGTTATGGCCCCGGGACTAAATTGTCCCGCCTACCCCGGTCTGGCAGGGGGGTTCGTAGGCATAATTTCTTTTTGGTCCTAGCAAGCCAAATTTTACATCATTCGATAGGTCTTTGAAAACCGCAGAACAAACCCGACCTTGGATTCCCGATTGCTCAAAAACTCATAAAGTTAGAGCCCCAAAAGTACAAAACCTATACCTAGGCCTAGCTCGAAAATTTTTGAAAATTTTTTCAATTTTTTTTTGCCCGCCGAGAGCTTCAAAAACTACATAATCCATTAGTGATCAACATCCAGTTCAGAGCAATCCCCAACGTGGCCTGCACTTCGAGCTCAAATAGCCCATTTGGTGCCGAAAAGTTGCCATTTTTTACAGGCCTCAGTTTTACCGCTAGGCCAAAATTACCGCTGACAACATTTTCAGGGACAGTCCAACTTACCAACCTACAAGCATGTGCTAAGCCCTCCTGGCAAAAAGAAAAATTTTCGTTGAACTGAGTAATACTGTTTTTGAAAAAAGATATGAATTTTTTCTAAATGAGAAATTTTCACATGTTTTGGTCTTGAACTTTTTTGCTTTTGTTTATATATAAACCAATAAAATATCAAAATCTCCCGATTGTGTGCCGATAGGCGCACCGGGGAAATTTAAATAATAGCCCATTCATAGTTAACAGATTTTCGTTTGTTTAGAAAAGGCTATTTACAAGATCTTTCAAATAAATACCAAGAGCATGTGATTTGGATACACTATTGTAGGTGCGACTCCATGGTAAATGCGACATCATGGTAAATGCGAAACCATAATAGATGCAAAACTTGGTAGGTGCGACACCATGGTAGGTTTGGACCATGGCGTGTGCGACAATAGTATATGCAAGATTATGGTAGGTGCGACACCATAATAGATGCAACATTATGGTAGGTGTGACATAATAGATGTAACAATTGGTAGGTGCGACACCATAATAGATGCAACACTAAGGTAGGTGCGACACCATGATAGATGTGAAACCATAATAGATGCTAAACTATGATAGGTGCGGTGCCATGGTAAAGCGACACCATGATAGTTGTGACACCATAATAGATGCTTTACTATGTTGGGGTGACACCATAATAGATGCAACACTATGGTAGGTGCGACCATAGTAGGTGCAACACTATGGTAGGTGCGACAAAATAATAGATGCAACACTATGGTAGATGCGACCATAATGATGCAACACTAGGTAGATGCGTCACCATAATATATGCAACACTAAGGTAGGTACGACACCATGGGAGCTGTGCGACACCATAATAGATGCTAAACTATGATAGGTGCGGGTGCCATGGTAAATGCGACACCATGATAGTTGTGACACCATAATAGATGCAACACTATGGTAGGTGCGACAATAGTAGTGCAAGATTATGAGGTGCGACACCATAATAGATGCAACATTATGGAGGTGTGACCATAATAGATGTAACAATTAGGTAGGTGCGACACCATAATGAGCAACACTAAGGTAGGTGCGACCCATGAAGATGTGAACCATAATAGATGCTAAACATGATAGGTGGGGTGCCATGGTAAATGCGACACCATGATAGTTGTGACACCATAATAGATGCTTTACTATGTTAGGGGGTGACACCATAATAGAGCAACACTATGGTAGGTGGCGACCATAGTAGGTGCAACACTATGGTAGATGCGTCACTATAATATATGCAACACTAAGATAGGTGCGACACCATGGGAGATGTGCGACCACCAAATAGATGCTAAACTATGATAGGTGCGGTGCCATGGTAAATGCGACACCAGATAGTTGTGACACCATAATAGATGACACACTATGGTAGGTGCGACCATAGTAGGTGCAACACTATGGTAGGTGCGACACCATAATAGATGCAACATATGGTAGGTGTACCATAATAGATGTAACAAATTGGTAGGTGCGACACCATAATAGATGCAACAATAAGGTGGGCGACACATAATAGATGCAGACTATCGATAGATCTCGTCGAGCTCTTCATGTTTCATGCCTAAGCCATTACTCTACAATTTAATCCAAGCGAGTTGTGGTCGATTCAAAAAGGCGTTTTGTCAAAACAATAGGGTCCCCCCTATGGTTGCAGAATTGTAAATATAAGAATACATAACTTGGTTTAACCGGGTCCAAATTGCATGCGAATTCCTTTTTTGGTGCTAAAATAAGAAATATCATTTTTAAAAATAATCAAACTTAATTTGAATATACAAATTCCTTTTCAAATTCTCAGGGTACCCCTATGGTTTGTGAGCAAAAACAACAATTCTGGGAATAACTTTCACCTTACTGATAGAATATGATGTCAATTATTAATAAATAGAGAAAAAAATTAGCTATTTCATAACAATAATTATAGAAAAAATTATTTTAAAAAAAGTTATGATATTTATCTGAAAGTTTGCTAAATTTCAGAAAAAATGGCTCTAACTTCTGTAATTTTCATTATTGGGAAACATGCTATATAAAATACTCCATATATTCTGCATTTTTAAGTCTAAATATATCAACCCTTTGCTTTCACTACTCAACACGCATATGCACAGAATAGTCTTAATCGCTGCATCACGCCCATGCACACATGCCTTATGTGACGCATGAAGCTGTGACGTCGAAAAGGCTAAGAAAATTGTTACAAAAGCAAATTTTCTTG
>JBDPZO010000236.1:0-26207 GCA_039877585.1 Heterodera filipjevi | reverse complement strand
TTTTTGCCCTTTTCTAGTCCCGACTTAAGTGCACTTAATTCAAAAAATATTTAACAACTTTCTTAATATTTTGTTCATTTGGAGGTTTTTGGTTATTTTTTTTCCTATATAAGCAGAGCTCTCTGATGAAAACATTCTTCAGGGGCCTATTTCAATGGGTCGTATCTCTGATACGACGTCATATCTCCGATACGACTCACATCGTGTATTCCTGTTTCAATAAAAACAGGGCAGGGTGCCGTTACCGCCTAGAAATTTAGGTCGACTTTGTTAACAGATTTTCCCCAAAAATGATTCGTAATAAAATCTCTGAACTTTTGTACTCATTTGAAGCATCATTAGTCTACCGAATGATACCAAGGTTAATATTTGTTGCTTCTAGAGAAAATTATGGTTTGACTATGATGCCAAAGGAAGCGGAGTGTGGGAGAACAAGGTCCTGGGAGAGCCAGTAGGCTCCCGCGTAGTTCAGTTGGTCGAACATTCCACGGAAAGCTAGGTCGCGGGTTCGAGTCCCACCGGGCGCGTAACCTCTTTAATTTCCTACATAAATTAATTATCTTCATTGCCCATATGGCCAATTTTCTTTACCAGAAAAAATAAAATTTTCCAAATTTAAAAACCCCATTTAACATTTATTAGGCTACCATCCACAGGAAAAGTTTTAATGATTTTTTTTTTTTTGGAGGCGGGGAGGGGGTCAAAAAAACCTTTCCGAAAACGAATCCAACTGCAATTGCTGCATATACAATGGATGAGCACAAATGAGAAGTTGTCCTTCAAGAGAAATGATTGCTGAACATTGGTTCTATAAAAATATGAAAAAAAAACATTGGTTTTAATATTTTCAAAAAAAAATTACCGACTTTTGGAAAAATGCCACTATTTGCAATAAAATAATTGCCAGCAACTTTGACTGATTCCATATTTGAAGGGTAACAATTTAATCATAAAGGCCGAACACACATTTGTATTATATTAACCATCAAAACAATGGCGAGTAAAGTTGAGTATGAAGATTCCTTTATGAAAATTAATGATTTCGAATAGTTTTCTCAATTAATAAAATTATTATATAACATAAAAGCATATATTAGGCTCCAATGCTCTTTCATACTCCAACCGATTTTAGGCTAAATTGGCCATCAACTCGGAATCGGCGGCCATATTTTTTTTTATCCGACCAGATGGAGATATTATAGTAGATTCAAAATAATTTTTTGAGGGAATATTATTGGCTAAATTATCCTAAATTGCAACTTTTCGCATGATAAAGGATAAATTGTTCGGGTTGAAATTATTTTATTCGGGTTTTGAAATAAATGATTTTTCATTGCGATGAAAAAATTTTCACAATAATCGACTGGATGAATCTTGGTCCTTTTGTTATTTAAAGTAAATATACTTTTATTATTTCTATATTAAAATTTGTTCACTTCATCGGAAAAGCACAACAAAAGTCGTTCATGCCATGAAAGCAGTAAATTCACTGCGCAACTGGTGCCAATTAAAGGAGCAGTAATAAAAAGCGCATGTTTAAATGGCACCAAATAATGGCCAAAAAAATGTTGCAAAAATTGTCATAAAATTGCCACTTAAATTGACATTTTCGCACAACGAATAAAATGCTAACAAAATGTTGCGGCGCCACGAAAAGCCTTAGAAATAAATGAAAATAATAATGATTAATATTAATCGTTTTCAAATTAAATTTTTAATATGGGCTAAAACCCTTCAAATTTGTAATTGCACGAAATAAGTGCGAAATGAACAAAAAAGTGCCATAAAACTGCTCCTAAATATTTTAAAAACGTGCTTGAATTCTAATTTTGTTAATATTAACATTCATCTTACTTTGTCCTAATTGTGACAAAATAACAGAAAAATTCGACAAAAGGCCGAAGATCAACAAAAAGTCAAAAATAAGGCTAAATTAACAGGGTCCAACAGGGATGCTCGGATTTGATAATGGAAGACCTAAAATTCAATAGGTTTTTAGATTTTTTTTTTTTTAACTTTACCTCATTTATAAAACGTCGCCTGTCATTTCTATCCATTTTAATTGTTTAACAGTTTTGAAATATTTTAATTTTTAGAATTAAAAAAAACTTATTTCTAGTAATAATATGAAAACGCAAATTCATGAACTTTAAAATGAATTATGGGAACTTTTTAGCAGTTTCAATTTGGTTTGTATGGTAATAGAGTGACAATTTTATGTGCAAATATAAAATTTAATGAATGATTTTACTCCGTCACGAAGGTTTCGATGGGAAAAGGATACAAATTTAATGAAAATTCCGAACTTAAAAAAGTATCAATGGGGCGAACTTAAAAAAGTTTCAATGAGCAATATTTAAATTTAATAAATTATATTAAAACCTAAACACTGAGCCTTCCACGCAATTCAAAATGATCAATTATAAATATTTATTATACTACTAATTTCCTTTATTTCCATGATCGGTGAGAACTTCTCCAACGAATGGATTGCAAACCCAAAAAAAAGCTTTTCACGATCTTTGTGTTTCCGCCATTGTGCAGATTTTTTAAACAAACCACTTCATAACTTTGCTCAACGCAACCAAATTGTATAATCTTAGTATTGTCTAGTGCTATTGATAATTCTATAAGCTAACCAAATTTCAAAAAATAAGAAAAAACGAAAATTTGCCGAAAATTTTGTTATTTCCTTGTTTTTTTAGCCAATGTTGACGCGGACACGAAACTCATTTGGATAACCGTTTTAAAGTAAAAAATGGGAAAATTGGCGTTCTAAACATCGTTAAAATTATAAACGACTTTTTTGTCGTTAAGATTTATAGTGACTTTTTGTCATAAAAAGTCGTTTTGTCGTTCCGAATTGGGCACCTCCGAGTCGAATTGTACTAATCAATTCGGGTGTCGAATAGTTTAAAAATTAAATATCTAAGTACAAATAGTATTGAGAACAAAAGGCCCATGTCGAATAGGATATGGGAAGGGAGGAAGGAGGTCCAAAACAAACAAAAAAAATCCAAGCAGTCAACAAATTATTTAGCAAATATCCCTCCGCTCCTCCCCTCTAGGAGTGATACTGACGTGCGAAAGACGCGTTGAGATTTTAACAAAAATTCAAAAATTTGATGTTATAATGATACTACCAATAGTTTTTCACCGGCTAACCTAAAACCGAGGGGCCTAATTTTAAACCAATTTTTTTCTACACTAATAGGCGTTATTAAATAGCCAATTTACCACGGTTGCTTATTTCGTCGACAACTTAGGTTTTTTTTTTTGAACCAAAAAACTGTTTATTTGTTTTGTCTAAAACTCATAATTTTGCAGAGATCGTAAAAAGGCGAGCCAAAACTTTTGTAAAACTTAATTTTTTGATAAGAAAATTTCTTTAACATTGATTTGTTTTAAAATAGATACCCTCAATTTTCTAGTGCGCCAGCCTTGATGTGAATAATTTCTTGTTGAGCCAAATGATGAAAATTAGACTCAATTTAATATTTTCAATTAAGTTAGCATTGCAGAAAGCAAACAAAATAAATGGAGTATTTTCACGAAAAACTTAGCGTTATTCGTTTTTTGTGGTACTGTACAAATAGGATTTTACCCTCCAAGACCCACTATTCGCCGTGACTGGACATGCGGACAGTGAATAGGAACCCTAATAAGAAAAACTCAAAGAAAGTAAATTTCCTGAGGTCGAGTATTTGGCAAATTCTTAATCATCTATCATAGGAAAGGTTTTGTCGAATTATTTCGGCAACTAAAAATCCTTTACATTACTGGACAGTGGTCATTTGGACAGTGGACACTTGGACAGTTAACTCATTTGGACAGCAGTTGGACATTTGGACAGTGGACATCTGGACAGTGAATGAAACCCTAATAAGAAAAGCACAAGGAGTAATAAATTTCTAGAGGTCGAATATTTTTTAAACTCTCATTTACCTAAAATGCATACTTTTTCCTCTTCAGAGAAGTGGGAAATTGATGAACTCAACGGAATATCCAGTAGGCCCCAAATCCTGTTCCAGCCCCGGAAATGTAAAGGATTTTTTGTTGGCTAAAACACTTCGACAAAAACCTGTCTTCATGACAGATGACTACTAATTTCCCAAAAAATTCGACCTCTGGAGGTTTATTTCTTTGAGCTTTTCTTATTAGGGTTTCATTCACTGTCCAAACGTCCACTGTCCAAATGTCCAGCCTCTGTCCAAATGAGTTAACTGACCATATACCCAGTGTCCAAATGACCCATGTCCAGATGTCCATTGTCCAAATGTCCGGACGTCCTATTCACTGGTTTTACAATCTAAGGCTAAAAAACCGCAACTATATGGTCAATGCTAATGTAACGACAGGTTAAATTGAGACTAAGCTAAAATCCATTAAAAAAGTTAAAGATTTAATTTGCTTACTAAGGGTTTATTATCTCAAAACACCTAATATTATTAGTTAGACCAATTTAATTTTCAGTTCCATCCAATGCCAATGGCGCCCAAATGAGCTACCGTATACTTCGATCACTTTTCACAATTATTTTTGTCAATTTTGGCGGTTATTTGTTTGCCTTTTTTGTCAAATCAATGAACCTTCATATTGAAAATCCGATGTTGTGGTGGCACTCATCGCAAATTGTTCCCATTTTATGGCAAATTAGTGCCTCATCAAATGGGCCAATTCTTTATTTGACAAGGTTCGTTTTCATAGTAGCAATCTTTTTATTTTATTTCTATTTTATTGTTTAGTTCCGAATATCGCGCGGCTTTCCAAAAAGAATTTTCATTTTTCTCGAAATTGCTCTTTAAAAGGTCTGCTACTGTAACCGTACTCAAACAATGAAAAACAACGCCAAATTTATTCGTTTCAACCTACCGTATACAGCGACAGTGTGTTGAATGAATGACGCTTTTTGAAGAGCTCGAGTTTTAGAAAAATGCGACCTTTGAATTCCAGAGTATTTGCACCTTTTAATTTTTGTTAATGCATAACGATGAAGTTCATATTTTTTCGCATTTCATAAAAATTTTGAATTAAGAAAATTAAATGCTATAATTGGAAAGGCTATAATATGAATTTAATGAATTTTTACTCCAATATTCGTTATTCTGTTGAATTCCCATATTCTTTATTCCAGCTCCTCGTATTTCGAATTTTGTCGAAGGAAATCAAAAGGCCATGCCTTTAGTATTTTGAAAAGTTGTCGCACAAAATTTCGCCTCCCCACGAAATGTCGATTTCACGAAATGTCGACTAAGCTAAAAATCCACGAAATGTCGACTCGACTTTTTGTCGACTCACCCAAAACTTATGCTCAAAAAGTCATTCCCATTTTTTCGAACTCAATTTCTGGCTTAGTCGACATTTCGTGGGTGCGCCCAAAATTTTGTCAAAATCTTTTTGAACGTTTGAAACAGCAACTTAAGTTAAAAGGAAATATGAAAAAAATAAAATTAAAAAATGGGGACAAAAACAAACGGTTACATACCAGGGATGCCGCTCGTATTCTTTATTCGTGATTACTAGGGCGCGGATTTTTAGTGGCAAAAAACTCCAAAATAATTAACTAAATAGTGACAAAAAAACGGCAAAATTGTGACAAAAATAGTGGCGAAAAAGTTTCAAATGTAGGGGTGAAATTTATTAAAATTGCTGTTTTTTAATTTGAAAAATAATTTAAAATAAAGCAAACAATTTTATTCACTGATTACAGTTACAAATAAGATACATTTCAAAATTTTCAGGCAAAAATTCTTTGAAATATCTTGTAAAAATTTTGTTTTAAAAAAATTTTATTTAACATGTTTTGAGACTAAATTTTTTGGTTTTAAAAAAAGCCGGTTTTTAGGGGTATATTTTTTGAAGTTTTTTCGGCCAATCCTTAGGGGGTGTTTTTTTCTTTTTTATTGCATTTTTCTTAAGAAATTTCCGAAAAATCGCGAAATAGTGGCAAAAATAATGACGAAACGCCAAAATAGTGGCAAAAAATTATTTTAGTGGCCAACTTCCAAAATAATTTTTTTTAGTGGCAAAGCTCCAAAATAGTGATTCCTAGTGATGAATAGTGGCGTTAAAACGAAGAATTTCCGAGCTAAAAATGTGTTTTTCGTGCATTTCTCGTCGAAATAAAGCCGCAGAAAAAATAGTTAAAAAACTAAAAATCCGCGCCCTAGTGATTACTCGTAATTTTTGACTTCTCGTTACTCGTATTTTGCCACGAGTAACGAGTAATCTTAGACAATGGTAAGAATGGGGTTCTGAGTAGGGTTGTTGGTTTCTGGGAATTCTTTGAAACCGAACCTACCGAACCGAAACCGAAACCGAAACCGGTCGTTTCGGTTAACCGAACCGAAACGGTATCATTCAATCTCAAATGACCTCTAATCACCATAAAAAGTAGTACAGAGGTGCGGAAATTCCAAAAAAAAACCAGTTTTTGAACATGTTCAAAATGCCAAAATTTGACGAAAATATAAGCAAAAACTCTTGTAAATTAAATTTTTACTAGCAAATAAGATATCAAACGAGAGCTCTAAATTTATCCAACTATTTTGTAGCTTAATCATATTTTTTGAAAATTTTGTAAAGAAAACACAAAAGTTAAATAATTCAAACTATGACGTTTTATTTTAGGGTAGGTAATTTGGTAATACTGTTGTTTGTCCACTCCCCCTAAAACAAAAAATTTTTTTTGCTTTATTTAGATTTATTAGGCTAAAAAAATAGTCATTCATAAATATAATGAGGCTATGGTTTTATATTGAAGCCGTTATAAATTCGTAAAATTTATATTCAAAATATGACTTTCGAATCCGGTTCTAGGGTTCGGAATTGGTCAGAATGGATGTCAGATTCGTGATCAGCGACCCCCGAAAACCCCCTAAAAGTCGTTTTTAATATATTAAATTTTATTAAGAAAGATGGGGGGGGGGGGGGAGGGGGGGAACTACAGCGTGTCCCGACATTTGCGGTCCTGCCATTTGCGGCCCCGACATTTGCGGCCACAGCCAAAAACCGACATTTGCGGCCGACTTTTGCGGCCCCGACATTTGCGGCCCAGACATTTGTGGCCTCAGCCAAAAACCGACTTTTGCGGCCCGACATTTGCGGCTCTAACCAAATAAGGGCTTATTTCAAAAACAAATAACAAAAATGATTAAATTTTTTAAATCGGTATCCTTCTCAGTTCTATGTTTTTAACTATTTTTGATCAGCACAAGAACAATTCCTGAATTTTTCATTAATTAGAGCATACATCAACAGGATCGGCAGCGATTTCTTCGACTTGTAAACTTTTTTGTGTCCGTCCAGACTAATTAATTTTTGTTATATTTTTTGAAATAAGCCCTTATTTGGTCAGAACCGTAAAAATCGGGCCGCAAAAGTCGGTTTTTGGCTGGGGCAGCAAATGTCGGGCCGTAAATGTCGGCTTTTGGCTGTGGCCGCAAATGTCGGGGCACCAATTACAGTATTATTGGCGTTTCTTCTTTGTTTCTTTCATCTTTGCTCCCTTTTCCTCCTCTTTTTTTTCTTCCATCAATAATATGTATTTGCTTGTTTACTTCATTTTCCTTTTGCCCTGCCTTTTCTTTTACCATTCATTCCCCCATTTAATCAATTGTTGAACCATTGGGTTTCCTTCCATTTATGGACTGGTAAATTTTTTTATCGAATAGGGGAAAAATTTTAAGAAATCCAAGGACAATTAAAAAAAATAAAGATATGAGAAAATTTGGATTTCCTGAAATCCCAGACTGGGTCAGAAAGATAAAAAAAAATAGGAGTGATCATTTAGCCTGGGATTTTTTGTTAGAGATATATGAAGAAGAATTAAATTAGAAAAGCATAATCATATGGCATTTATTTATTTTTTAATTTTGTTTAATGCAATAAAAAATATTACATATTGTTGAAAGACTGTATATATTAATTTTCATGAATTAAATTATATAATTTAAAATACTTTCATCTTAAATTGAGCCAATTTATTATTTTTTTCACATCGCAATTTCTAAAAAAAGGAAATATAATTATTTTGAAGAATTAAAAAAAATAATAATTAAAATCATATTTAATTGTTTATAATTAAGATTGAATAGACGATCTATTTTCTGCAATGGCAGAATTACTGTGTGCTGCTTACCTTTATGGCGCTTATCGTCTTAGACGTTCTATCATTAATAAATTCAACGAAGTTTTGGCCAATTATGTTGAAGAAATATCCTCGTACCAGCTAAACCTTTTGCCAATAGGATTATCAATTTCCAACCTGAAGATCAAAACAACGGCACTTGATGGATTTGAATTGCCGGTCAAATTGAGTTTTGGCTTTGTCAAACAGTTGGAAATAGATTGGTTCTTACTGAACTACGTGAAAATAAGGTGGGCTAACCGACATGGACAAACTAACTATATTATCTTTTTTATTCGGAGTTAGGGACTACGGATTTTGAAACATTCATTTTCGGGAGCAATATGACCCTAATTTTAGTACGAGCGAAATAGGGCCAAAACCGGGGTTGCCATTTGTCCTTACTTCTAAAATATTCTTATTTTAGTTTATTTTGTGCTTATTCCTTACTCTGACGTCGAAAATACGTATTTTTTTTTTACATTTTTTGCAGTCATTTCTTTTATATTTTAAAAATTTCCCAGCGTCGCCTGTCGGCACCGCCGAAATGAAAAACGAACCAAAATCAACCATTTTGGGGAAATCTGTGAACAAATTCATTTAAAATTTCCAAAATTTACCCGGTGGCGCCTATAAACTGGCAATTTTATGCAAATGCAATTTTTGGTCTAATTAAAGGAAAAACGAACATTGTTTTCTTTGCATTTGCTTATGATGCACTTTTATTAGTATATTTTTACATATTATAAGATTTTGTTGCATATTTTAGATTTTTGGCATATTTCGTGCGTATTTTGCCATTTATGGATAAATATTTTCAATTTTAGTGCCTTTTTGGGCTTTTTTTCCAATTAAGTATACCCTAAGAATAGAGATTTCTCAAAAATTTGCCGCCTAGAAATTTATATTTTTTGTCCAAATCTTATTTTCAAAAAATATTTTCTTATTTTTATATCTTTTCTTTGTAATTTTGACTAAAAAATGGCTCAAAAAGTGCAAAAATTTCTGGTGAAAAATTATTTTAAATTTGCACCTTTAATTAAGTATTTTTGCCAGCCCTATTTGACTACGAATTCACTAATGTTCCCTATTCGCATCATACTCAAATAGGATAGTCCGTTTCTGAGTTATATGGCTCCCGAAGTCTAGTGGATAGTATAATTTAATGAGAAACTTATCGTCTTCTACGCCATTGGGGTTTCGGTAATTAAATAATGACCAATTAAGAGAACTTTGCATTGGAATTACACCGATACGGGAGCATGTTGGCACGACCAATTCTAACAATGAAAACACGGCCATTCAATTTATATTGAACATTCTGATAAAATACATTGCTCAAACTTTGAGACAACGCGCACTCAATGCAATTACACCGATGCGGGAGCATGGCACCAATTCTAACAATGAAAACATGGTAAAACCGGGACACAATTGGGCAATAGGAGAAAACACTTTATCAAGGAATACAAAGTGAGAATTGATAAAATCCATATTCGATATGAGGACAAAATGCCTGAAAGTGATGCTTCATTCGCCTTGAATATTACGCTGGATTCATTGGATTTTAAGGTTAAAAAACCAAAAATAAAATCTGGGAATATAAAAAATATTAAATCAGACAAACTAACAAGTTTAATCTTAAATCTTAACCAAACAATTGTGTCTATACATAGAGGTTTCTTTAACCTCTTTTTTGGAACCGAATTTCGTTTTTTTATTCAGGAATTCTGTATTATGTTTTCAAAAAATAATATATAAAAAAAAATTTGCCGATAATTTTTTCCTATTCCTTGTTTATTTTAGCCAAATGTTGACGCCAATTCTGGAATATCCATTTTCAAGTAAAAAAGAATTAAGAACATAATTTGCCGGAAAATGCATTATTATAAACAGATTTCTCAACAATCTTTCAATGAGTGGCTTCGCCTATTTCCTAAGTGTGAATCCAACGCTTATCACGAAACTCAATTCCCGGGAGTCAATAATTAATGCTTTGGCGAACGCACGCGAAAAAAACAATTCGAGCACAAAAGAGGTGAGACAAAAGCATCAATTTAAAACTTACAAAATTAATAATTTTTAATAATTAATTATGAAAAAAGAAAAACCGTAATCCTTGAACACCTGCTGAGTGAAAATTTTTGCCCAAATTGCCATTGGGGCTACCAGTCTGAGTCTAATTGTACTAAATTAGTTCGAGTGTCATACCGAATAGTGTTGAGAATGGCCGAGTGTCGAGAGAAGGCAGAAACAAAAAAAAAAAGTTTCCAAGCAGTCAACAAAAATAAAGATAGCATCTCTCTCCAGCTCTCCACCTTTAGGGGTGCTATTGTCGCGCAAAAATACGGTTGAGATTTGCTAACGTGCTTGGGTTTATGGATTTTTGAGATGACATGAAATTTTTACGAGGGACTTCAAAAATATAAAGAAAAAATAAAGAAGGGTTGATAGTCGGTGCCTATTGGAAAATAGGGCCAATAAAAGCTATCGGAAGATGCCAAGGTTATTTAATATGGCTGCGTTTGAGCAAAGTTATGACCATTTTTTTCTTCAAAATTTGATTGTTTTTATGAGAAAAAATGTTGTTTTTTTTTCATTTTTTATGGCTATAACTTTCTTAAATCTCTATCAAACTTTTTGAAATTTGCTACTAATAGAGCAAACAAATAGCTATCGGACAATACCAAGAATATATAATTTGTTGTGTTACGCAAAGTTATGAAGAGTTTTTGTAGAAAAATCTGAAAAATGGCGCGGATTTATGAAACGCCCAAAGTGTCATTTTTTAGGAAATGACCCTATCACGATTTAAAGAATATTTAAAACAAATATTCCTCAGTTTTCTTTTTCTCTTAATTTCCTATAATTTTTGTCTTCCGATCTCATTTTTTACAGTACATATTTTTACCGAGATAAATAGTATCGACCGGTAATCGGTAAAAGAGACAAAATAGCGAGGATTTTAAAAATTATTCATAATTATTTTTATTTCACTAAAGGATAAACTAAACAACGTTATTGAAACGTCTTTGGCAGCAGAGAGTTCTAATAGAGAAGCAAAGGACGACAAAAGGCACAATGATCAGGAACAAATATCTGCTTTACAGGTCAAGCACTGTACGGACCTTGGCCATTTTCGTGGGGGCTTTTTTCTGTTTAACATGGCATAGCTTTTTTCTTAACCAGCCTAATTAAGCGATGTTAGCATCATTCAAAAGCGAAAAATAAGAAAATTTCTAACTTATAAAAAAAAAGAAAATAAAAATATATTAAAAATTTTTTTTTTTGCAGTTATCAAGTTCTTTTTTTTTTGATTGATGTATAATTTTTGCCTAATGCTTAATCGCTTAACAAAGACTTAATTACTTAATATCTCCTAAAGTAAAAGGACCTTTGAATGATTCTAAGTTTGGCATAATTTGGTTGGCTAGGCAAAAAGTTAATGTTATTTCAAATGGCCCGCACGAAACGACTCTAACTGAACAGAATGCATATATTTACATTTGCTTCTGTTTAATTCTAAAATGATTATTTAGCGCCATTTTTTGATGATGGAGTCGGAATTGAATGAACTGAGAGGATCAATTGCAAAGAATGAACAGGTGGGCGAGAATTCTGATTATCTTTAATGGACCAAATTTTCAGTGCTATTTTATTTATATTTTATTCATTTTCAGTCCAAGGTGATGCGCGTGTTGGTCAATCAGGTAATACAATTTTAAATCAGTGCCTTTCATTATAATTTCCAAAAATTTAACCAATAAAATTGATTATTTGATTTAAATAAAACTATTTATGAAATAAAAATTCAGAAATAATTAATTGCTTTTATATAATATGTATATAAAAGGAATAAATAAAATGCAGCAGAATGACGATATCGAACTGTTATTTTCGTTATAATTTTTCGTTTTCATCGAAAAAAAAATAACAGAAAATTGGGGTTTTCAATTTTTTCGACTTTTTTTTACTGAGAAACGACTGTGCCTGTTATACGACCTTTACAATTTCATCGCATTTCCCACAGATCGCATTCATTACGGTTGTCATTATTGCTCTGTGCTGGTTATTTCTCACTGACAAGGTGTGATGTCATATTTTAATTTAATTGCCAAAATATACATATTATCATTTTTATTTAAGACATTTATTGGCACATGTCTTCTGCTGCCACTCTTACTAATTGTATTCAACCCGCCCTCCGACTTGTTGACCATTCCCAATGGCCTATCGATTGAGCCTGTTATCCGGTCTCTACAAAATCCCCGCTTCAAACAGGCTGCATTCTTCACGGTTGTCATCATTACACTGTGTTGGCTCTTTTTCACTTAAAGGTGTCAATTTTAATTTAATTGCCATCAAATTTTACCGTTTATTTAATAAGGGCCCATTTTTTTGTGCGTGTCTTTTGCTGCCAGCACTTATTCTAATTGTCTTGAACCCGACAGGGTCTGTTGCCCCACTCCCAATGCCTGACCTGCGGGCCCCCTGACAAGACTGTGTCTGTCCGTTACCCCACATTCTTATGTTCGAATGTCGACGACAAATGACCAAGATGATCCAATTTGATGTGATGAAACTTGATTCATTTAAATTTTCGAATCATTGGTAGCCAGGCCTTTTTTGGTCAGTGAACTTGATTTGTCAAGAAAGAAAAAGAATGTTTTTAAACATAACAACAAATAATTTTCAATTTGGTTAAATTTCGTGGAGTAGTGGGAAAATTTTTCGCAATGTCATTATGAATTGGATATTCTGTGAGTAAGATATGTTTTGTATATTTTTGATTTTCGTGCATCTCGGATTGTAACTTTTTTTCTCCATCTATTTCCCACAGGCTTTTCATCCAAATAATTGCAAAATTAGGTGACAAACATTGGGAAAAAGCCGGTCAAATTTGCTTTTTTTTATTTTAATTCAGAAAATACATTTTGATGCTTCGCTTTCAATGTTTCCACGTCTTTTTTTTATCATTTCGAAAATTCATTTTAAAAGCAATAAATCAGTAAAAATGAGCACTTTGATAGCGAATTTAGTACAAAAATGGCAAATTTTTTATGGTCGAATTTCAAAAACTCCAAGCGAATGGGAACTGGCGGTGCCAATAGGCGCCGCCGAGGAAAATGTTGAAAATTTGGTTGTGATTTAACAGATTTTGACACAAAAACTGGTCAATTTTGGAGATTTCTTTCGAGAAATCAAGCTAAAGTATGTCGCCGTGTTAATAAATGCCGCGAGAAAATTGTCAAAAAAATTGCCATTTTATGAATTAAAAAAGGGTTGTGGGATCACTTCATATTTTTTATTTTTGACTTAATCCGTCGATATTTTTTCCTTTTCTCCAATCTTTCTCATCAATTTCTTTCTCTTGAATATATGATCGAGCTGGGGGAGCTTTTGAGGGAAAAACTTGGGGGCGGGCCGGCCTTGAACCGGCGTCTCTGGCTTTCCGGACCAGTGTTCTACCAGCTAAACTACCGACCCTGCCCTCTCCGGCTCCCCACTTTGCCCGATCATAAGGGATCACTCTTCTCCTCCATTGATCCCATTAATCTTCTCTTAGTGAAGCTTCTCTTCACTATATCATCGGTGGCCTCTCTTTTCGGACGTCCTCGTCCGTTTCTTCTTCGTGACAGCTGCTCGGCTGAATGTTGCAGATTCGATCACTTCCAGTGCCAGCTTTTCTCCTCTCTCTTCTTTTTCGCTTCTCTGCTGTATTGCTGGGTGAACTGGAAGCCGCCAGGGTCGCCATGAATATATGATCGAGCTGGGGGAGCTTTTGAGGGAAAAACTTGGGGGCGGGCCGGCCTTGAACCGGCGTCTCTGGCCTCTTAGTGAAGCTTCTCTTCACTATATCACTCTTAACAACGAGTAATAAGTACAAATCCCACCCTTAATGCAAATCATATTTTTTTCCTGAACTGGTAGGGGGCTTGAAACGCACGAAAAAAAAAAGTTTTTAGATTGGTTTGAAGCTTTTATGACGATATTCCATTCGCTTATTTTGTATATTTGTGCATATTTCTCTATTATATACATATTTTGTAGGGTTAGACGGGAACAGAGAACCCGGGAACGAGACCGGGACCGTGATTTTGACCCGGGACCGGGAAACGGGACTGGAATTTTGCAAAATTTTAGAATTTATTGCTCAAAAAAATTTAATTTAAAAAAGTCATTTCTCATTGTTCTTTGATTTCTTTGCACAAATATGTCGGTTTTGAATTTTGAAATGAGACATTAAAATGTTAATTTTGAAAAAGGAAGGGTCGGCGGTGCCGATAGGCGCCACCGGTAGAAATTTGAAAATTTATGGCGCATCTTTTAACAGATTTTCTCCAAAAATGGTCAATTAGGTCCTTTTTTGAAAAACCGGGACCAGAAAAAACCGGGATTCTGGGACTAGTCCCGGCCGGATCTCGGCCCCGTCCGACACTAATATTTTGGCGCGCTGTCAATTCGCCGACGCGTCGATTTGCCGACGCGTCGATTTGTCGATGCGTCGATTCGCCGACGCGTCGATTTGCCGACTAAGCCAAAATCAGTCGATTTGCCGACAAATTCAAAAAAAATATATTTTCATTAATTAAATTGATTAATAATAAGTAACATAGGTATACCTATTGTCGAAAATTGTTAAATTGAACAAATTTAGAAATAAAAATGAATCGAAAAAAATTGAAATCCTACAAAAATGTCGTAAGCGGGAGTTCCTGAGCACCAATGAAAGCGAGAACACAACGAATTCGGAAAAACATCAACAAAATGATGATGACAATTACTATGATGACAATTTAGTAGAAGAACCCACCACATACATTTTGAACCCGAGAAAACAGAACGAGGAAACCTTTGTCTTTGGTTTAATGGTGAGAAACTGCGACAAAATATTAACAAAATTCTTCAAGGTTTTCGTTTTGCCGAAGTGAATCCGCAGATTCGCGACAAAGTATTTAATTATGAAATTTGGATTATTTTTTTTAATTAGCCTCTTTTTTGTTGGCTATAAACCTAACAGTTTTTTCTCTTTGAAAGGTCTCCGTAATTTACGCCACTCTCTGTGAACTGATCAAATACACTCCGAACGATGGCCAACAAATGGAGGCACTGCTCGAGTCGATCGGTGCTTCTCCGACCAAATGGCTGCTGTTTTTGTTCAATAACAGGACGGAACCGCAATTTGTGTTGAGGTGGCATCAATTTATTTGCAAAATTTCAGTTTGATTTTTGTCAAGCGGTTCTCACTGGTCATTGGTGTTATATGACCCGAATCGCAAACAATTCATTTTATGATCCGTTGAAAATTTACTCGAATGTTTCATCGGAGGGCGAGGCTGGAACTGTTTACCAAGTCAGGCGAAAATTCTCCCCACTATGTTTATTAATTGTTTTTTATTGCAGTTTGTCTCCAAGATGGCCACTTGTTTTGGGCTCGGAATCATAAAGCGGACGATGCTTTTGACTTCAGTCATATCAATTCCGAAAACATTGGCTTTAAACGAACGCTTTGGTTGAAAATTATTCGAGAAAGAAGTGCAGATAAGAAATGAATATCAAGTGATGTCTCTTCATATACAATACAACAGGGTTTTTCTTTTTTATTTTCTTATGATTTTTTTGTTCTGTTGTAATAAAGAACATTGCCCGCATTGCCATACTTGACGGCGGAGAACATGCCCTCTGTTCAAGACTTACACAGCCGTCTACATTAGCACCCCAAACACCGGTCGTGGACTATTCGTTCGGCGAAGCATCGTCGCTTACGGCACCGGAAGGCATAAACAAAACAATTTTTTTTTAATACCATTTATTTTAGTTCGTCCTCGATGGGAAGAGCCATTGTTCGATGGACAATTGAAAGACATTGAAGAAGACCTTTGAACTGATTTTATATTATCAATTTTCCTCCTTTTTGTTTATTTATTTAAAATCTTCTTGTTTTTTAATATTTAGAATAAATTTTGTTATTTTCTTTAAGCTTAAAAGCCTAAAAATTAAAAAAAAAACGGAAAAGACTGGTTTGAAAATTTCAAAAATTTGTCGGCAAATCGACTATTTTTGGCTTAGTCGGCAAATCAACGCGTCGGCGAATCGACGCATCGGCAAATCGACGCGTCGGTGAATCGACGCGTCGGCGAATCGACGCGTCGGCGAATTGAGGGCAGCGAATATTTTGGCATTTTTTTAATTTTTCGACGCCGGTTGAGTACCTACCACCTATTTAAAAAATACCAAAGTGTGATTCATAAAAATACAAAAGTGTAACTAATAATTTCGAGTTAGCACCATATCTATTAATCTTAAAATTACAAAAGTGTGCTCTTAAATTTCTAAAAAATAATTGGGAGCCCTACTTATAAAAACATCAAATGAAGCAATTTGATCGCCATTGAACGGAAAAGGGGAAAAAATGGAAAAGAATTAATCGAATTCATACAGATTATGAAACGGGAGAAACTATGCTCCTAATTAAAGGAATTTAGTTCAAATTAAAGAGTGCTAACAAATACTCTATATTTGAGTTCACCCAATGGCTATGATTAAAAATAAATTTTAAAACTAAATATGCTAAACCAATGATCATGGGGGCACCAACCTGCTGGTGAAATAGCGGGAAAAGTGTGAGCCATTGCAAGGCGCATGAAAGTGGGGGGACAAACTACAGTATAACCGGTAATTCTTTTTGTTTTCTTCATCTTTGCTCCCTGCTCCTCCTCTTTTATTGCCTTCCATCAACAACATTTGCTTATTTACTTTCATTTTCCTTTTGCCCTGCCTTTTCTTTTACCATTTCCCTTTTAATCGATGGTTGACAGCAGCACACAGCGCAAATAAATGGGTCCGGGTCAGTTCGGCGTGGGACGACTTTGAGAAGGCATAACTTTTTTCTGTCTGCAAATTTAAATACAATTGATATCATCAGAAAGCTCTATATGTGTTGCATTAATCTTGCCAAAAAGTCAAAAAAAAAATCCATCTATGTATAAAAAAGTTATGACCTGTTGCGCCGAATTATCCAGAAAAATCCCATTTTTTGAGGTTTTTTGGCCATAACTTTTTTGTATATTTTCAAAATTTTTTGAAATTTAACAGGTTGATAGATCTCGTCAAGTGATTTCAAATAATACCTAATTTATTTAATTTGGACGAAAATTAAAAAAAGTTAAGGCCAGTCGCGCCGAAAGGGTCCACGCCGAACTGGGCGGTTCCCAAAATAAATGTGTTAGGGTAGCAACCCCGGTTTTTATCCTTTTTGCCACCTACCTCGAAACTTTAAATAAAAAGTCGTTTCTAGGGTAATTTGGGGCGCTGATCACGAATATGACCTTAGTTTTCCAAAATTCCGACTCCCGGACTCGAATTCAAACAAAAAACCAACTTCCATAGTTGGCGTACAAAACATATTTCTAGGCGTTTTGGGGGCACTTATCACGATTCCGGCATTCATTTCGACCAATTTCGAACCAAGGAAACCGCACTCGAAGAATAAGTCGATAACACCCTTAGACGAACCAAAAAATTATCAATAAGTTGAAAATTTTTGCCAAAAATAAGATGGAAATTTCTCAGGTGGCGCCTAGACTCCGATCCCGAGTGATTTTGCTATTCAGGTTCAGCTCATTTTCTAATAATTTAATTGTTTATTTTTATTTCGTAAGGACAATTTTTTTTTCAAAGGACAGCGTTGAGAACCCAAGGACTATTAAAAACAAATTATTTCTTCAATTGTCTTTTTTACCAAGTTTGTATTTTTTTTTCGCATAGGTCTATAATTCGTTAAATCGAAGACCGGGTCGGGAAATTTCACTAAAATTGTAAATATCTCTATAAAAAATCCCGAATTTTATTAAGGGAACCCGCCCAGTTCGTCGGCGTTTTTTTCTTTATTAATAAAATATTCATAAAACGAAAAAGGCGAATTTTACTAAATGTTTTAACTTAATTAAGTGAGGAAGAAAATTCAATTCGTTTGATAGTTAGTCATTCTTACTTAAATTAATTTCTGCTCATTTTTTACGTTGAGATAAGCACTTGGTTTTAGGCTTCTACAAACACTTATAAAAGAAAAGCTTTTTGTACATATTTTGGACATTTTGGTACCTATTTTATGTTCCTGAGAATTTGCAAATAAATTGGAAAAGTATTTAATTTCAAAAATTTTTTGTTTTTACATTAAAACGGCATCCTTACTGATAGATAACCGGCCCGCCAACCCCCCCCCCCCCCCCCCTCCATTCTAACCCTTATTTAGGTGCTCAACAAAAAAAATCCATCCACCTAAACCAGATGAAACCTAGTATAATTAATAGTTAAAAGTCTCATCTTTTAGTACTTAATTCCGCGTGCCTTTACTTACTTGATTATTTTTTAAGAATTAAAATATAAAATTCTTGTTTTGTTATTAATTAATTAGGAAATGTTTTTTATCAATTAGGAAAATACGATGTAAAATTTAAATGAAACTTTTCTCTGTTCTTTTTTATATTAAATTTAGATAATAATAAAATAATTAAAATGATATAAAATTTGTTTGTAATTTAAGGCTAAATGAATCTGCTAGCAGGCTATACCAATTCTTACATTAAAAGTTATGCCACTAAAATGTTCAACAAATTATGTGCCAATTATGTCGAAGAAATGTGCCCAGACCAGTTGAACTGCTACATTAGCCCCATTCTGTGCGGTGTATGGCTTCAAAATTTGAAGATCAAAACAACAGCACTTGACGGATTTGCGCTGCCGGTGAAATTGAGTTTTTGCTTTGTCAAAGGATTTTCGGTGGTATTACCAATGCGTCCGAGTCCTCTGCCAGTATCAATCAGAATAAGGTTGCTAACTAACGCGGGCTGGAGCAGCGCTCGTTTCCCCTCGCCGTTTCACTTCCGCGGTTTCCCCTCCCCCCCCCCCCCCCCCCCCCCGGCCGGTTCCCCCGCCCACCTGCCCCCCCCCCCCACCCGCAAGAATCGGACAATGAGGACAATTGGACAGAAATTAACAATCGGACAGAAAAAAGGGAAATGATAAGAAAAATGACTGATTACTTTACACCAAGTAGTTGGATGCTTAATCGGGTTTAGAAAGCCAATTTTTAAATGTTTTGTTTTGGCCTTCGGTAAGATATGGCTCGTAAATAGGGGTACTAAGATTCAATTTTAAGAAAGTTGTAGCCAAAACACTGCAAATAAACTCATTTTAATTGTCATAACTTTTTTAAAACTTATTAGGCCATTCTTATTCGGTCATTTTCTTATTATTTTCCTTTTTTTTAATTTTATTTTCTGTGCGATTGTCCTCACTGTCCGATTGTCCTCACTGTCCGATTGTCCGTCCACGCCCGCAAGTTAGTTGCCCTATTTAACTCGTGATAATTTTAATTTGTAGAATAGGACCCGTGACCAAATTAATATGCCACTATTAAATATTGACCAATTAAGTGAACTTTGCTTTGGAATTACACGGATACGGGAGCATGTTGGCACCTCCAATTCTAACAATGAAAACAGGGCCATTCAAATCGAGAGACAATTAGTCGATCAGATAAAAGAATTTGTCATGAAATACGAATTGAGCAAATGCAAATTGAGAATTGACAAAATCCACATTCGATATGAGGACAAAATGCCTGAAAGTGATGCTTCATTCGCCTTGAATATTACGCTGGATTCATTGGATTTTAAGGTTAAAAAAAACAAAATTGAAAAAATCAAAATAAAAATCAGAATAGCCAAGGCAGATTTCATGTTTAACCTATTTTGTAGACTGGATTTCGTATTCTTATTCTTTAACACCGAAATTCCAAAAACTAAAATAATCTATTATTTTTCCTGTATTTCCTTGTTTATTTTAGATGATTGATATTGACGACGTTTACTCTGTACTGTTTGGTCGAGAAGGCAACATTTTCAAGTAAAAAAGGGAAAAGAACCAATTTGCCGTAAAAATGCATTATTATAAACAGAATTCTCAACAATCTTTCAATGAACGGTTTCGACATTTACCCAAGCGTAAATCCGATACTTATCACGCAACTCAATTCCCGGGAGTTGATAATTAATGCTTTGGCCAACGCACGTGAAACAAACTGTAGCAGCACAGAAAAGGTGAGACAAAAGCATAAATTAAAAATAAATTTTATGGGATTATTTTTATTGCAAGAAAAAATTATCAATTTAATTTGTGGTTCTTTTTTTGGTAGAAATTCGCAAAAAATGTCGAATGCATTTTATATAAGAAATAGAATAAAATTAAAACCAAAAAATCTGGCAATCGTAGCAATTTATGATTTTTTTTTTATTTGCAATTATTGTAACTCAATTGGTATTAATTCTTGAGGAAAAACAACCTATTGATCTTAACAAGAAAATTGATTTTATTTAACCAAAAATAATTAAAAATTTAAAACATTTAAAATAATTATTTTAAATTTCACGAAAGGAAAAGAAAAAACTACGCAAAGCCATTAAAACGGCCTTGGCAGCAGAGAGTTCTAATAGAGAAGCGAAAGACGACAAAATATACAATGATCAGGAACAAATATCTGCTTTACAGGTCAAGCACTGTACGGACCTTGGCCATTTTCGTGTGGGCCTTTTTCTGTTTAAGATGGCATAGCTTTTTTCTTAACCAGCCTATTAAGCGATGTTAGCATCATTCAAAAGGGGAAAACCGAGAAAAAAATCACCAAAGGATCCATTAACTTAAAAAAAAAATTTAAATAAACTTGACTTTTTTGCAATTATTTCTTTTGAATGGTTTTAAGTTTGCTTAATTTGGTTGGCTAAGAAAAAAGTTAACGTGTCTTAAAAGGGCCCGCACGAAAACGCCCGCCCACCGAGCAGTGATTAGTTCTTTCGTTTAATTAAACAATAATTTTCAGCGCTATTTATTACTAATGGAGTCGGAATTGAAAGAACTGAAAGGGTCAATTGCAAAGAATGAACAGGTGGGCAAAAATTCTGATTATCTTTAATGAACCAAATTTTTTTTATTGGAGTGTTTTTCGTTATTGGCCTTTTTCTAATAATTTCTAACTTCGTTATATTTTGTGTCTTCCCATTGCTCAAATTTATTTTTTAATATAATGCTTTTTCTTGAAGTCTAACATCTTTAAACTTCGTCAATTAATTCGTTTTTAATGATATTTCGTATTCCATTCATTTCAGTCCGAGAGGATGCTTGCCTTGATCAAGAAGGTGATACCAATCATAAATACAAATTTAAAATATCATAAAAATGACTAAGTAATAAAAAATCCTATTACCTACCTAAATATATAAAAATACAACTGAATAAAAATAAAAACCCTAGAGCACACAATACGTTTGGTTCTTTTCCATTTTTTCGACTTATTACAAAAATACCTATAGAGAGATTATGGGGTTTTTCTTAGTAGGTATTTTTGATTTTTTTTTTTACCGAAAACCCGACTTTCCTGGTATCCGGTCTCTACAAATTCCCCGCATTTCTCACAGGCTGCATTCATCACTGTTGTCATCATTACACTGTGCTGGCTATTTCTCACTGACAAGGTGTGATGTCATATTTTAATTTAATTGTCAAAAATTTTGCCATTTCTTTTTTAAAGACATTTATTGGCACATGTCTTCTGCTGCCACTCTTACTAATGGTGTTTAATCCGCCCGGATTGCTTCCCAATCCAAATGCCCCATCTGCCATTCCCTGAAAACCGTGCCCGTTCCCCAACATTTTTGTGTTCGAATGTCGAAGATCACTAATCAATATATACAAGATGACGAAATATAAAGTGTCAAGCAGTTTCATACAAATTTGTCGAAAAATGACACACAATTTTCTCAGAAGTAACCTACTCAAGCACTGGTATTATCATTGTTAGCCAGCCTTTATTTTTTTGAAGAAAATTTTTTTGAAATATTATTAATTAATAATCCGGTAGCTATTAATTAGCTATATTAGCCTACCAAATTTCAATAGTTTGATAAAGATTTAAGAAAGTTATAGCCATAAAATTGCAATAAAACTCATTTTATTGTCATAAAAAGAATAAAATTATTTGAAATATGGTAGGTTAAAAGAGCTATCGGACCTTACCAAGATTCTTAAATTTGGTTGATTTTGAGCAAAGTTATGGAGAGTTTTTATCGAAAAATCTGTAAAGTTGGCGGAATTTATGAAACGCCCAAAGTGGCGGTATTTATGAAACAACCTAGCACACGTCGAAATAAACACTGAAATGTTTTTTTTATTCCTTTATTTTCTCACAATTATTTAAAAGAAGAAAGTGCAAGCAAAAGACCAAACAGAAATAATCGTAAGGTATTTTTGGATAATAAAAGATGAAAAAATTTTATAGGGCATTTTACATAGTTTGAAGAAACCACACTTCAGCTTTTTTTTTTTTTGGTTTCGGTGCATGAAATTTCATTATTTTTTTATAGTTTCTTGAGATTAGCCCTGCCACGCCCCTTTTTTCATTGAAAATAAGAATTTTTGTCTTTCTCTTGTCAAACACAAATTAGAGCAAATTGACTATATTCAAATAATTTATTCGGATCATTGGTAGCCAGGTCTTATTTCTGTTGTTAGTCAAGTTGATTTTCAAGAAAAACAAATATTTTTAAACATAAAATTATGTCACTTTAAACGGGCTGCGACCAAATGTACGTTCTAAGAACTTACCCGGGTTTTCCGTCATAAATTGCAACTTTCTCAAGTACAGTCTTTTTCGCTGCACTTTAATCCTTTTAGAAGATTTTGTCAGTTTTAATTATATTTTACCAAAAATAAAAATAAAAAGCTTGTTTCAAGAATAAAAAAGGTTCTTATCCTTTTTGCCACCCCTCTCGAAACTTTCAAATAAAAAGTCGTTTCTAGGGTAATTTTGGGCGCTGATCACGAATATGAACTCTGTTTTCCAAAATTCCGACTCACCGAACCCGAACTCGAACAAAAAACCGACATTCCTAATTCGCTGTGCAAAATATATTTCAAGGCGTTTTCGTGGTCGCTGATCACGATTCCAGCATTCATTTCGACCAGTTTCGAACCCCTGACGCGAATTCGAACCAAAAATCGAAATTTCAAAAACTCAAATTTTGATTTTTCAACGTAAAAATGACTTAAATACTTGAATCTCAGCCAAAATGCATAATGGCAATAAAACTAATGCTATTTAAACATTTTTTGCCCAAAAATTGGAATTTAAATTTTTGGAAATTTCAACTTTTGGTTTGAATTCGGGTCAGGTGTTCAAAACTGGTCGAAAAGAATGCCGGAATCGTGATCAGCGACCCTGAAAACTTCTGAAAGAGTGTTTTTCAGGATTTAAAAAATTAGACATTTTATTACGAGCTTACTGGCATTTTTGACCGTGTATAATTTTTTGTGACATTGAAAAAGTAAAACTAACCAATTTTAGTTCGAGTTCGGGTTCGGGATTACGGAATTTTAAAAAATTAAGGTCAGATTCGTAATCAGCGACCCCAAAAACCCCTAGAAATATATTTTGCACGCCAATTAGGACCGAACCAATTTATAAAAATAAAATTCATTGATCTAAATGTTGAAGCGAATGCACACACACTCAAAAAGTGTTATGTTATCATTTATCGATAAAGAACATGTTTTGACACAGGATTGTTTCTGCTTTTTCATTATCTTTTTGCGCCATTTCATGCCAATTTGCTTAAAGAAAGCCGGAAAAGCGCCCACGCCCTCCGTAAGCGCTGCCAAAGCCGGTGTAATCAAAGCGTTTGGCCGGCATAAATGGGTAGAAGCTGTAGAAAAAAAGAGGGAATAACGGACATTGAAGACGGCACTTTTGGGTGACAAGTTTTGCCAAGACCGATGTATTGTGTTGGTGAACCATGAATAATGCCAGTGTAAAGTATAAAGAATGCCGAAAGATTCCCTATATGTCTGATGCAAGCATCTTTGTTATATTCTAATTCCGTTTTTTAATTATGACTAGTAGGTGGCACTTGACCGCAAGCACCAACCCTCGAAAAGACAAAAAAAAAAAATTGTTTTTTTTACCTCTCATAGCCATAGGGATCTGCCGATGCGTAGTTGAACCGCTTGGCTTGCTGTTGTTGGTGGGGCACGAAGGCAGTCGCAGCACCAGCAGCACTACCGTAGTAAGCGACGGGGGACGGCACGAACGGCACCACATTTACCATCTCCATCATGTAGGGCTCAAAATGTTTCTGTTGCTGTTGCGGCTCATTGCCCATCAGCGTTGTCTGTTGTTGACCAATCGGCGATTTGTTGAGCGGTGCCATCTCAGTACTGGGCAATGCTTGACGCTTCAAAAATCCGCGAGGACCAAATGCCAAAACGCTATAATTTGAAACATTGGATGCCAAAACAAAAAATGGCAACTAAACCAAATGCCGATTGACTAGAAGTGCCTATTTAATTCAATTTTCACAGCACTAAGATTGCATTGAGTTAGCATTGTTTAGCATTAGTCAATTTGTCATTTAAACAAAAGTTTTCAGCACTTTGATCATTCACTATCAGATCGGGAGCGCCTTTGATGGTTAACTTACTTGTCAATCATTAAGGTGATGACCGCAACAAGAACAACCATTGATAAGAGTCGGAAGGTGACAGACATGTTTGAATTCGGCGATTATTATTATTTTCTTTTAAATCAGCGTTCGGGAGAAGAGCAAAGCTTTAAATAGAGCACAAAATTGTTGTAGCAAAAAAATGTTTGCCAGACGACCAATGTGCCAAAAGCGCCAAATGCCGCTACTTATATTCCCCGGAGGGCTTAAATTTTAATCGGGGTGGGCGGGGGCGGGGTGGTGGGCGGGAGACGCGAATGACGGCAAAATGCCAACATCCAATCAACCAAAATCCTTTATGCCACGCTTACAACATGGACACCACAACACATGATTTTGCCAAGAGAGGGGTTGGATAATCCGTTCAAGGGCAACGCACCCTTGGGGAGACAAGCGGAAGGCGCTTAGAGGGAAAGTACCGCCATTATCCGTAAAGCAAAAGTTTCTGCTTAAAGAGGGGACGACCCGACTGGCGGACGGAAAGCCAATGGCTTAACGGAATGGAGAAGCGCTGTCAATTTGCCATAATCAACAAGTAAAAGATGGTGTCGCAGCAGACAAATTGCGTTAATGGAATTTGTCACACCAATTTCAGCCGGGAGCAAAATGCCGCTTACGCATTTTGGGCGGCACACTTAATGGACTGATAATGCCGCAAGGGAGACGGGCGATTTTGAACTCGCGCACTCACAGCCGATTTTGCAAAAATTTCAGAAAACTATTTGAAAGACTAATTAGTGAATATTATAATCCATTTCCCTTTGCCAAGGGACAAGAAAATGCGAAAAAATGGCCACCACTAATGCATCATGGCACTTTGGGTGGTGCTATGCGCAAAATCGCAATGATGTAAATGTTGTCGCAATATTTATTTGGGTTATTTGGGTCCAACTCATTAATTTGCATAAAATACTTTCGCATAATGCCTACGCTCCTGAAAAAAAAATGTATTGGTGTAAAATTTTACAAAAAACAGCATGTTACAATTTACAGCGAATTTTATTGCTGCGTTATTTAAAAAAATTCCGAGAAAATTCTCGCTTTTATAACCAAGACATTTTCAAGTCTCCTCGTTCTTATTCATTTAATCTGGAGACTTATACCAACCTCTACTTTGTCTCATTTAAACCCATAAGTGAAAAATTTGGGTTTGGCATTTTGCCACTTTTTGGCCTGGTCTTGCACCCTGCTGGAGGGCCAATTCACAGAATATATAATTCTCGAACCAAAGGTATACATTTCCATCACTTATTTTCAAAATAATAAAAATAATTTTGTCCAAATGGAATAGAGAATATTCGTTCAAATGAGAATTAATTCTTATTTGTATGCAAGAGAAAAAAGATTTGGTTTTAACCGGAAACATTTTGGACTACCAATCCATTCGAAGCAGCATAATTGCGGGCAACTTTTTATACAAGTTTGAAAACGGCACTGGAGTTTGGACAATTCCTGAATTGCTTGTGAGAAATGTCAGCCGCTTTTTTGGAAAGCGCCGTGCCTGACCAGCGCCCGATCATTTTGAA
>JBDPZO010000235.1:0-23435 GCA_039877585.1 Heterodera filipjevi | reverse complement strand
AATAGCTAAATGTAAAGCCTATGGGTGTTCCTATTCAAAGAATTAAATGCTTCTCTCAGTACAAATCAGGGATGTTCCAAAAGGAAAAATAAAAAGCGAAAGGCGAAAACGCGATATTTTTTTGGGAGACAAAAATTTTAAAAATTTGCGCCAAAATCTTGTTCAGTTCTTATCGAAATAAATAGGAATTTCAGTGGTCGCCCATGGGTATCGGTCGGATTAAGAAAGGACCCAAGCACGGGGGATGGAAGGAGGGGACTTTCTCCTCCGTCCCCTGCGCTCTCTCCGCCCCACGCCACGAGTTAAGACTTTGCCATACCAATGAATGGCATTGTTTGTCTTCAAGGTGCTGTTGGCCTTCTTCGACATTTTCGTTTCCTTTGTTTATTTGCTCATTTCGCCCGTCCATTTCGTCGCCCATCGCCTCCGTTCCCCCTTTTTGGCCGCCTTTTGGTCATGGAATGTCCGGGTTTTCTACTGCCTTCAGGCACTCATTTTCGAATCGCAAATCCTTTTCCAAATGATAGTGCCGTTTGGTTTCAGCATTTCGCGCTGACTGTGTGCAATTTTCTGTTGGTTGTGGCCAGTTTGGAGCGCTTCCTGGCCAATGGCCCTCTCCAATCAAAAGTCCATCAGTCCAACTATTAATTTATTAATACATAAACCAATTAAATGTTTTGGGCCTAATTAATCTATTAATCCATACACCAATTAATGTGCCTAAATTTGTAAGGTGTGTGTGCTTGTGCTCATCGTGCGCAACAAATCCTACGTGATCATTTCGATCCTCGCATTTGCTTTTGTGTTGAAAGCGACTCTTTACTTTGAAATCGATCTTCTTCCACTGCCGAACTGCTCCAACTTGACGGACATCAACAGGTTGCACTTTGACTATGCTATTAGCAATTGTCACTCATTCCCTTGGCAATTCTTCGTCCATTGATTTCCATTTTTAATTGGACCATTCATTTGCCTGTTTCTGTTTTAGCGTTGTGCCCGTTTGGATGACGGACAATGGCGGCCTTTTTCAAACAATCCGATTTTGGGCCCGAAATTTTCTGACAGTCATTCTTCCGTTCATTGTTCTCGCCTATTGCAACTGTAAAATTGTTCAAAAACTTCGCAGACGACGTCGGCTGACTTTGGGCGGTGAGAGAGGGGAAAAGCAATTTGGTGAAAAGTGGGTCGAATTGTTCAGGGGAATATTCCGAATCGGTGATCAGTCAGACGAATGATGTTGGACTTTGCCATGATCAGCTGCAGCAGACGACGAAGAGAAGGGCAGAGACGCAGCTGAGTCCGAAGACGCTGATCATCACACAGAGAAACAGCGAAAAGTGAGGGATTGGGACAAGATGGACAGCTACAGGGATTTCCGGGTTGGGTAGGCCCTGAAGGGATAAGACAGAAAAAGGGCCAATTGAAAATGGGACATTTCAGGAACAGTGCGACACTCAGAATAATGGCAAATGGAAAGACAAAAGAAATGATGGAGCTGAAAACAATGGCGAAAGGCATTCAGCAGCAGAAGAAGAAAGAAAGGGAACAACAGCAGGGACAAAAGAGAAGAAGAAACGAACCGCAAAAGAAGAACAAGAAGTGAGAGGGGGCGAGAGAAAAGGCAAAAATGAGAGAGGAAGAGAGAAAACGAGCGAGAGAAGGGGGAGGAGAGAAGAAAAAAAAAAGAGAGAGAGAAAGAGGGAGGGAGAGAAAGAGGGAGAGAGAATGAGGGAGAGAGCGAAAGGGAGAGAGAAAGAAGGAGAGAGAATGAGGGAGAGAGAGAATGAGGGAGAGAGAGAAAGAGGGAGAGAGCGAAAGGGAGAGAGAAAGAACAAAAAATTGAAAAAACTAGAAATAATAGAATTAAGTCAAATTTTTCTCTTTAAGCCATTTTGACAAGCAACAATTAGAAAAAACGGCTCAGCATCGCACGAGTTATATGCCAACTTTAGCGACGAACAATAAACTAAAAGAAATGGCAAAAACATCGGCATCAAGCACCACAATGGAACACATCCCAAACAACAATTTCGGGGTCCGGGTGGCAACCCGAACCCTGGTCATGGTCTGTACATAAATAGGCACGGATTTGAATTGGCTAAGAAACTCGAAATTGAATTAGTTCCCGAGGGGCTACAGAATCAACGAATACCGCACCAATGTTACGATATCTTTCCGCAAAGGTCGTCGGCTGTTATTTGATCTCCAATTCGATGAGCACTTTTCTCAACATTTGGGAGTTTTTCGACTCGCAATTTTTGCGTCACAAAAATCTGCGCGTTTATTTGACTGTTTCCGATGTTGCGGCATTGGTGAGAGAGTGCTGTTCATCAGCAGAATGAATTAACTCCTTTTGGTTTTTTGTCAGTTGACCATTTGCGGTTGTGCCCTTCGACTGCCCATTTACGTGAGCAACGACAGGCGAATTCGGAGGGCAATTTGCAGGGCATTAATCCGTTTTCGTTTTTGTTGTTCGAAGTCGAAACCCGAAGAGATTGTGCGAGGCGAAGAAGCCGAACACTTTTTGGAGAAGGTGGGGGAGGACCAAACAAAAATGCATAATTTACATAATTTGAGTTTAAATTTATTTTTTCAAATTTCAATCCGTAATTTCACCTCCCTCCCGCCCTTTTACAGTATTCAATTGTTATTGTGTCGAACAGTTTGAGGAGCAATTTGACGGGAATGCTCAGCCAATACGACTGGGGAACATTCCAAGGTGAGAAAGACAGGCATAAGCAAAGCAAAAGGTGATCAACTGAATGTATTCAATTCAACCACAGGGAAACGCAGTTTCGATCAGTTGGCCATTCTGGTGCAAAATCGCCAAAAATTCCTTGTCCAAATGACCATTAATTTGGGAGCAGTGCATGAGATAGAAAACAGCAAAATATCAGACGAAGAATGAGAAAGAAACAACAGATACAGAGAAGGAAAAGGAAGAGGAAGAGAAAGAAAGGAGGAAGAGAAAGAGAGAAGGAAGAGAAAGAAAGGAGGAAGAGAAAGAGAGAAGGAAGAGAAAGAAAGGAGGAAGAGAGAGAGAGAAGGAAGAGAAAGAAAGGAAGAAAGAGAAAGAAAGGAGGCAAAAGAAGCAAATGAAGGGCACAGATGAAAGAAAATAGGGTGGGGAAGAAAAGAAAGAACAATTTGAAAGAGAGTAAAAGAGAAAAGAAGAATAATGGGAGAAAAAAGAAAAACGGAAGAGAGAGAGATGTGTAACTAACGTAAAGAGAGCACATTTAAAATTGGCAAAAGAGTGGAACCAATTAATGATAACTGATCGATCATTAAACTTTTGCCATTTGTTCACAAATATAAGTTCGCTGACGATAAATCAAAAGCATTGGGGAGAGAAAAGGGACGAAACACAAACATCCCCGGGGGGGGGGGGGGGGGGAACATTTGGCCACTAGCAGTCGGATGAAGTTTATATGACTGGCGACTGTCTCTTTGCTTTATTCCTCTGCCGAGAGCGTTAATGGGATCAACAGAGCAGTGCCTGCCTAGATCGCCTCCTTCTCCCCCTAATCCAGACAGCGGGTTGCTGGTCGGTCGGCGATCATCTCTTCCCCCCCCCCCCGTTGATCGCCCATCCCGCCCCTCCTGAGCTGTCCCTTTTCCAATTGTCCAAATATCGTGGCCATTTTACACGATTATAATACATTTCCTTTAAAAAGTCCCCCTTTTCAATACAATTTGTCTCTAATAAATCAGTGGGAATGTTTGGTCAGCGATTGATTTGGTACAATTCGAAACCGTCGTGAGTTGTGCCTTTGCACATTGTTGTTTTCCTTTCTGCTGCTGTCCCTCTCAGAAATCAGTTGGAATGGGCCCCTCCGATGCGTGTCATCGCCGTCATCACTTTGCTCGCCTCCACTTTGGATTTGATGGCCGACTTTTTGCTCTGCAGCAGATTGGCCGATTACCTGCACAACTTCCAGGTTTTGTGCCGCCCTTCGCCCCCTTTTCGCTAATTGCCTCCTCTCCTTCCTTTCCTTCGCCCCTTTCTGACGGACATCGCCCGTTACTGCGCCCTCGGCTATTTCTTTTTCACGGGCGTCTCCATCCTCGTGTACGTCTTCGAAATGGTCGACGTTTGTTTGACGCTGAAGTACGACGAGGAAAACGTTTACTTCGCGCGATTGGCCAAGTCCATGGTTTTGGTGCTGGAAGAGGTTGTTAGTTGGCAACAACAACACGCTGACAATGCCCTGCTGCTGGTCAGGTGCCGTTGCCTGCGCTGCTTTACCTTCTGTTCACCTCCGAGCCGCGTCTGTCCCTTGCCAATCCGATGCACATCGCCTCGTGGATTAAGCTGATCACCCTCTGTTGGGGCATCATTAAATTTGCCAAACTGCGCTTCTTCTGGCCACTGCTCCCCTTCAACCCGAAGGTCGGCAAGAGGAGGGGGGGGGGGCCGAAGTACTCCTCACAAATGATAAATCCTTTTTCGTTTTATTTTTTATTGTTATTTCCCAAATAATCAAAAAATACAAAAAAAAAATAATAATATAATAGAAATTACTTGGACATTTTAAAATTCATAGAATAAAATTTTCTTTCTCTTTTTCGCGCTATAAATTTTTTTTACGCTTTATTTATTATTTGGAACCAGCACCTATATTTTTTTAGAATTTTTCCTTACTAATTTCATAAAATTTTCTAAATTTTCACTTTCGGGATTGTACCTTTATAACATGTATTTTAGAGTCGTTATTAAAAAAAACAGGCTCTAGTGTATTTTAGGCGTCAAATCGACTTTTAGGCGTCCAATCAACAAATATCCTCCATTTCTTGGGATATAACTTTCTTCTTGATCGGTCTATCTCTACTTTCTTAGTATCGTTAGAAAGCTTAAAGCCTGTAGAAGCTTTAACAACCAAGTTCAGAAATTTTGAACACGCAAGTTCGAAAATTTCGAACGCCGAAATTTTTTAATTTTCTCTTTTTTGAATTCGTAACTTTTTTTTGACGGATTTTTTTTTAATATCAAGAATGTAGAGATTGACCGATGAAGAAGAAAGTTATAGCCCAAGAAACGGAGAATGTTAGTTGCTTGGACGCCTAAAATGCATTAGTGCCAAAAAACATATATGTACTAATAGAGTAACGATGCACACCAAAAAGGGTGAAACGCGGACGCAAAAAGAAAGAAATGAACGCGAAATGCGTTTGCATTTCGCGTTCATTTCGCCCCTTCGGCTGATGTTTAGAGGAATGACTACAAAACCAATGTTATTTTCCTATTTTCAGCACAATAGAAGTGAAAACATTCGGCGTTGTTTCCACCTGAACCTTTACCGGCTGACGATGATCGTGGTCAACACTTTCCATGTGTTGGCCATTTTCATCGTGGTCAACAATTTGGTGGTGTCGGCGAGGGGCGGACGACCAATCCAAGCGCAAAATTCCCTTTGAATAATGACCATTTACCGTTAACACCAACAGTTTTTGTCCTTTTATATTGGCCAAAAAAGATGAACTTTGTTTTTTGTTTAAATGAATGAATTTGATTGTCCAATTTTTGCTCAATGATCGCTGCGCTTTTTTTGTTTTGTTTTTTATTCCAAAAAGAAATACCATCAAATTTAATAAAAATTTGTTGGTTCAACACAGGAAATTCCGTTTAATATTGATTTTTCCATTATTACGTTAAATAATTTATTCTTTGTCAATGACTTAAATAGAATTTTTTAACAAATTTAAAAAAAGAAAAATATTTAAAAAATGATCACATTTCCTTTCTTTGCTGTTCATTTTATTTTACCCGTTTTTTGGCGGTCAACCGAAAGCAGTGATTACCAATGGCTGTGAATGAAGGATATTAACCGGTGCTAAATGAATGCAAACAAAACAAAACTAAATATAAATTAATGATACTTTTTATATTAATATACCTATTTTATACATTTATTACGCCAAATCGAACAGTCGTTTCAGAAATTGTTCGGTTTCCATCAAATCCACCCCATTCATTTGCAGTGATTCAACCTAACAAGGAATGGATCAATCATCATTGGCTACCCACAATTCCCAAAAATTCACTTCGCCAATGAACGAATGGATCAGCATTTGGATATACGAAGGCGGGAAAACGAAGTCGAAGAAAGTCGAACCGATTGGGTCATCGGAATGGAGCAAAAAATGGATTCTGAAGAAACGGAAGGCAAAACGCAATTAATTAGAGCAATTAACAAAAAAAAGGCCTTTGATGGAATTGGCCATTGCCATTGGCCGAACACAACAGCATAAGCGACACGCACTTGGCCATCGTCCCTTTCTCCAGCGAATTCACTTTAGGCAACAAAAAATTGACCGCCAACTCCAAACAGACCCTTCGCTGCAATTTGTAAAAGGTGAAGGAATATTCAAGTGAATGCACTAATAAGGAAATTAATTGCGGTGCCACCTGTTCAACAAACAAAGTTTTGAAAATTGAGTGGAGCAAATGGAGGAGAGAGCGGTCGAGAAGAGAGAGACGCAAAAGTGAAGGACCGGCCAATTTTGCAGGACTGAGGCAACAAAATGGCAAATGATCAGCGGAAATGAGTCATTGGAATGCCCACCTAATATTTTGTGCCTTTGGGCCGTGGTCTGCCCACTGAAGCGGATGTTCCAATGGATTTTCTGCCGGCGTTTGTCTGTCGCCGAAAGATTCGCTTTCATTTTTCTCCGCATTGAATGCAATTAACGCACTTTTGGGAGCTGACCGAACAAATAAAAATTAAAAGAAATTTATTTTTAAATGTTTACATTTTGGACTAATCGTCGGCGGGACTAACAAACCCCAGACACAATCCAACACAAATTCTTTGGCCCAAATTGAGCAAATCAAATCAGAGGCAATTCTGACGATGCAATGAGAAGATGGGCCCGCAGGGGAAGAAAGGGAACTGCTGGCATAGAAAGAAAAGCTGAAGGGGAAATTGAATGGAAGAAAAGGGGGAATACAATTGGCATTCTGATAAAAGCAAAAGATTGAACTTACACATTCAAAAACTTGTGAAAGTCCTCAGTGGGAAATGTTTTGTTGACGCCATATGCAAATTCGCCCCCTTCGTGCAATTCGCGGTAAATGCACGTCAAATAGACGGAGAGGGCAAACGGCAAATGGGACGGCTGAAGTTGGTAAGTGGCGAAGCATTCCAACGCCATTTTGCGAAAGATGGGCGCGTAACTGAAGATGATGGCATAATGCCAAACGAAAAGACAATAAGAAGACAACAGAAAAACAAAGTGCCGAATAAATGACAGAAAATGGCAAGGGCTTGTGAGTGGGAATGCCAATTTGAAATGAGAAAAGAGTGCCAAATTAAGCGGTGACAGATATTCCAAACGAATGGACAAAGAAATCAATCCTTTTGTTTGTTTCTCCATCTGTCGTCACCTGCAATTGCGCAACACAAGTGACTCAATGCCATTTGTGAGCACCTCCTTTTGCCAGTTGGAAATGCGAGGGTCGACAAACGAATCGGAGACAATGTGAAGGAAAAGGTTCTGAAAATATGCAAAAAAGTGCGGCATTTATAGCGTGAAAAAGCCAACAAAACCAAGCGATGGCACTTACGATAGTCCCGTCACTTATCGGCAAAGATTGGCATTCCTCGACCATGAAGAACATCACTTGCCATGTCATTTTGTTGTATTCCATCAGGTCAGGCTGGCTTAACAAAGACAATTGCCGGTGGTAATCCAACCAATTAATAAAGTAATTAAATAGATACAAATCCGAAAGAATGTCCGTCCTGCGCTGCATTCGTTGCAATTCTTTCACAAGAAAATCTGCAATGTTCGCAGTTGTAGACGGTTGGAGATGGTCACGGTTATCCGATTGGAGAAGGTACAAAAAGCCAACCAAAAAGCACTCACGGACGAATTGGCATTGTGTGAAACGAATGCCAAATTCGAACAGAGAGTCGACAAATTTGGACAGACACTGAGGGGCAAAGGGACAGTCAAAACAGAAAAGACATAGCAAAAGAAAGTCACCGATTCGCCCGTTTCAACAGCCAATTCGGACCAATCCAACACAGAAGCACATTTGAGCAGCAACAGAAGCACATTACCACGGATGGGATGACCATGGAAAAGAGTCTAACAGAACGAAATGAAAGGCAAAAGGACAAAACAAATAGACAAAGTTACTTTTTGAGGGCCCAAAAATGGACGAAGAGTTAGGAAAGTTTGTCGGTAAAAGACGGGGTCATTGAACAAATCGGAGAGAAAAGTCAAAGAGCGGACGCTGCTGCAGAGAATGGCCATCGGAATCTGTGCCAATTCTTAAAAAAGGGATGCTAAAATTAATCATAAAAAGAGGGACCAAGAGATAAAGAAAGAAGGAGAGAAAGAGTAAGAGAGAGAGAGAGAGCAAGAGAGGAGAGAGAGAGAGATAGCGAGAGAGAGTGTGAGAAAAGAGAGAGGGCCAACCTGATGAATTCAGCCAATGGACAAAAGTGTCGAAGAGGGCGCGGAGGGATGAGTTGATGTCCAATTCGGCACATTGAGCGACCAGATGATCACTTGAATTCGTCCTAGGATTATACAGGGATTATGATCTCGGACAATGCCATTGATTTGGTTAAAATATTGGGCAATTAAGGAAATTTTTGAACAATTTAACGGAAAAAAGCACCATTAATGGCATAGACTGCTGAACAGTTCGAAGTATGACAACCAAACTCAAAATTGGCAATTTCCCTCGACGGCTTTATCCGGGAGCCGGAAAATCCGACACGGGAAAATCCGACTCAAGCGGAAAATCCGACACCGCCGGAAAATCCGACTCAAGCGGAAAATCCGACATGGGAAAATCCGACTCAAGCGGAAAATCCGACACCGCCGGAAAATCCGACTCAAGCGGAAAATCCGACACGGGAAAATCCGACTCAAGCGGAATATCCGACATGGGAAAATCCGACTCAAGCGGAATATCCGACACTAGAAAATCCGACACTACTTTAAATTTTTTTTTAATAATTTTTGAATTTTCAACTAATATTTAATTATTTAATATCCTTAAAGTTGGGGAACTAAACCAGAGTTCCCATTTGTACTTATTTTTAAGAAATGTACTGATTTGGAGGGATCGAATCTTAAGAATATAAAATGTACTTATTTTTAAGAAATGTACTGATTTGAGCTCATTGTACTTATTTTGTACTTATTTTTGGAGCTCAAAGGAAAATTCCGATTTTTACAGCAATATTTGAAAGAAAATTATTTTTTGAAGCGAATATAAAGAAAAGCATAAAATTTTTGCCAAAATACTCAAATTTTTCTCCGGCTTTTAGCTTATTTACGTTAATGGCTCCACCAAAGCGCAATTTCACGCTGATTATGAGCGTAAGTTTGACTATTTTTAGGGAAAATCTCTTAACAAATTGTATACAAATTTTCAAAATTTCCCCCGGTGGCGCCTATCGGCACCACCGGACCCCCATTTTCGTAGTTTTCCTCAAGATTTATCATAAAAATGCTCAAAAATTGGCGATTTTTTGTCAAGATTTGTTATCAAAATAATAGTCAATTTTCAAAATTTCTCACGGCGGCGCCTATCGGCAACGCCGACCCTTCCTTTTTGCCTGGTGTAAGTAAAAGTGAATTTTGATCACAATTGTTCAGAAATGTTTAAATTTCTCATTTCAAAGCCGGAACTGCTCAAAAAAATTGTTGGTGGAGAAAAATACGTTGTTCATGCTTAATTTTTTTTGAATAAAATGCATTTTAAACGTAAATAGTAAATAAGCGTTTTCTTTAATTCAAAATAATTTACTTTGTGTGGGTGCTAGTGCATTTCCTAAAAAGTGCCACCCAAGCGCGTTTCCTAAATAGGCCATTTTTATGAATTTTTTTGAAAAAACTGGTCATAACTTTGCTCAAATGCAACAAAATTACACAATCTTGGTATGGCCCGATAGCTATTAGTTAGCTCTATTAGCCAACCAAATTTCAAAAAGAATCATTAAATTTTAAGTAAGTTATAACCACAAAATTCATTTTTTGGTCTATATTTTTCGCAAAATTTAATGATATTTTTCGAAATTTGGATGGCTAATAGAGCTAACCAATAGCTATCGGACCATACCAAGATTGTGTAATTTGGTTGCATTTGAGCAAAGTAATGACGAGTTTTTTCTAAAAAATTCATAAAAATGGCCTATTTAGGAAACGCGCATGGGTGGCACTTTTTAGGAAATGCACCAGCACGCTTTGTGTGTAAAAAAGCTTTGTATTCGTTTCTTCACTTAGTAAAAATATGCTAAAAACCAAGTTATGAATCTCACCGAGATTTATGTAACTAGGAACAATCGGTACCCTCTTCAATATTTGCGGGCAATAATGTACCGGATGGCAGAACCAATATAAAAAACTTATTTAAATTAAGTTCGGATTATATTGATTTAGTTCACCAACTTTAAGGATATAAAATTAATTAAATATTAGTCTAAAATGCAAAAATTATTTTTTAAAATTTTAATTGGTGTCGGATTTTCCAGTGTCGGATATTCCGCTTGTGTCGGATTTTCCGGCGGTGTCGGATATTCCGCTTGTGTCGGATTTTCCGGTGTCGGATTTTCATAGAGCCCTTTATCCCCCGTTACCAAACTTTTTCATTTGCTTTCCCCGGGCTTTGTTTTACCGTAATTCTGTTCCTTGTTCAGCATTCGTGCTTTCGGCTAAACCACAAAGTGAACGGAGGTGAAAAAGCGACGTTTGTCCCATACCGTAACCTTTGGCCTTTGAAAGTCCGATCAGTGAGTGATCATTTTGTTAATTTGTTTTTAAGACTCACCAAAAATCTCTGTGAATTATCAGTGTAATATTCGCTCTGATAGTGAAAGTTCTTTCCCAACATTTGATCAGTTAACTTTTTTGCGCAAATTGCCAGCCGACCAAATCTCAAAAAGGATTCGCTGTATAATGTCAATTATCAACTCAAATGAGGTCGGGGTTGTTTCGGCCCCCACGTTTCGGCCCCCACGATTCGGCCCCGGGCACGTTTCGGCCCCGGGGTCGTTTCGGCCCCAAGCCAAAAAAAGCAAAAACAAAATAAAGTTGTCAAAAAAAATTGTTTTTTTTTCAAATAGGGGCCCCCTAAGCCTAGGCCTACGCAAGCCGAAGCTTAGGTTGGTGTTTTTTTCGAGGTATCCTTCAGGTTTGGTGTAATAGACAATTGATTTACCAGTACTTTAAAGAAACCTATGCGTAAAGTTCATTTTTTTGAAATTTTCAAAATTAGGTTAAGGTTATAAAAATTCAAAAAAATTTTTTTTTGATTCGAAAATTTTTTAAAATTTTTTTGAAAATCAAACTCTATTTTTTAAGTTTGAGGTAGTTTTTCAAAAAATAGGGTCAAGTTTAAAAAAGGTTTCAAAATACTAAGGAAAAAAATCACTCTGATTTTTTGAAAACTTAACCCTAAATTTTTGAACCCCTAGTTTTTCAAAAAAAAACTAGGTTGAAAAAAAATTTGGGTACTATTTTTCTCGTTTTAGCTTGGGGCCGAAACGACCCCGGGGCCGAAAAACGGGGGCCGAAACGACCCCGGGGCCGAAACGTGGGGGCCGAAACATGGGGGCCGAAACGTGGGGGCCGAAACGAGCCTGGCCCACTCAAATGATATTGGTTAACTTAAAACACATCGCCACAAATTTTGGTTTAAAAATTTCCCCTTTCTCAACTCTCTCTGTTTCTCTCCCTTTGTCTTATCTCTCACTCACTCGGTTTCAAAGAAATGGCTTATTTTCTTCGTTCGTCGATTCTCTGCCACAAATTCACTGTCAATTGGATTTCCGGGATTCTTTAATTTAAAAAAAATACATTTTAAGACCAAGAGAAATTGTACAGGGAAGAGAAGAGTGTGCAGAAGAATGTTCGTCAATGCTTCGATGGCCAAATTTGCAGCGACCATTTGCCGTTGAGCGGCAGCAAATGATTCGGCCGACACTCTCTGCTGAATTTCGAAGGCAGTCGTCGGAGTGGAGGACAGAACGCCAAACAAAGACATCCAAAGGTCTTCAAATTGGGCCCGCGATTCCCATCCTCAAATGGACACAATGCATAAAAAGACCAACCAAAAAATGGTCAAATGGCACCGAGCCATAAGGCACGCCAACTGAAATCGCTGAGCACCTCCGGGTCATTGAGCATGTGAATTTGGACAAGGGGCACAGAAAAGCGATTGGAACCATCGGCACGGTGCGCGTCAAGCACGAGGGACCAGCCCAATCTGAACAGGAAACAAAACATGAATTGTGCCGAATTTTAGGCCTTTACTTATTCCATCCGCTATTCCCTTTTTTTTGGAATGGCATTGTTTGATAGTTCACCTGAGTGCGCTTTCCGGCACAAGTGCAATCCGTTGGAAAAGGGAAACTCCCAAAAATGCCCTTAGTGCTTCACGCGTCTCTTCTCCGCCGAGGCGTCCGTTTCTTGCGGAGAAGACAATTCGTTGGACAGTGTTGAACAATTTCAGAAATTGCTCATCGAATTCGTCTCCAATTTCTTTTGAATTGCGCACTTTCACTGCCCAATGTTGACGGTCAATGTGCAAACGATTCCAACGAGGAATGTCCTAAAAATAGGCGGACTGATCCCGCCAATAAGAAACCGCCGTCGGACTAATCCGGTCAGCGGGAAACGGTAATTTGGACTGAGCCGTGGAAATGCTGCGTCTATTGTAAAAAGGGCCAACTCCGTCTTCTAATAATTTTAGCTTAAAATTAAAGTTAAAATTTCAAAAAAAAAATTGTCAGACTGCCCCTTTCGGCACTGCGGGGACGGACACACCTTTTTAATTTTTCCATATTTTATGCCAAAAATCCCCCTAAATCTTCCATTTGGGCTAAAAAGGTAAAAAAGTTATGACAATACAAAATTGGCCCTTTTTACATTAATACGGAATTAGCTCAGACGCAGTTGACCTTACCGCAGTGAATTAACACTTTTTTACCTTTTCCAAATATTCCCAAAATGCCGTCATAAATTGCTGTAAACTTCGCAAAGTGTATAAATCATTTTCGGCATAAAAATCTCGAACTGATTTAAGTGAAAAGAAAAATCTCATAGCTTTGAAATAATCGGAAGGCATTTTCCTGAAAAATTTAAATTGTCAAAAGCTTTTACGAAAATGTTGCCTTTTTGCCGAAATCCGTTGCAAAAGCATTCTCACAAAGACACAATTGAACACTTTCTCGACATTTTCCCTCGGCAAAACCATTGACTATGAAAATAAAAAGAAATAAATTGCTAATTTACGAATTTAATTAGAATACTTTAAGTGTGCTAAACTGTTGAAACAATTCAGCGAAGTGTGAAAGAATAAATGCCATTTCATCGGCCGACGGCGAAAGTCCGCCGATGGGAGAAGCGACAAATTCGAATTCGACCAAAGCGTCGACGACGGATTGTCGGTCGCCTTCATTTTGCAAATCGAACAGCACAGAAAACAAATTTAGGAAGAAACGACGACGGATTTGCCATTCGTCGCCAATCTGTCGGTCGTAAGATTTTTGAGGGACAACCGAAAATAAATACCAATGCGAAAATGTCCAAAATGGCACTTTTGTCCAAAATAAACAGTCCTAAACAAATTTCAATGGACAATTCGTCACAGAAAAGTTCAGCAATAAGTCGATAAAATTGAGCAGTGTTGAGACTGTTGGAGGACAACTGAGAGAGATTTTTTGCATTGGCATTCGTTGTTTTATGGCGCCACTTTCGAAGGGTCTGCTAAAAGTTGGCACTTTGATGCGTCAGCTTTTGTCGCTTTTTTGGCTTTTCCGATTACCAATTCATTGCCCTTGAAAAGGGCCTTCCAATGGCTTTGCCCCACTTCCATCATTCGGCTCACCCGCTCCAAATGGGCCGCGTCTTCCGATTTGGCCATGAGAGAGCAAAGCCTTGGCAAAAGTGAAGCCTAAAAAAGGAGCAGAACGTCCTTATGAAAAGGGTGCAATTGGCAAGTACAGTTTGGTGGTCGTCTGCTGCTTCTTCCGAGGCGAGTGCCGTCTCCACTCTGTCGACCAAATGTCCGATGCTCTTTTGGCTGAGTTTGGTCAGCAGTTTTTTGAAGGTTTTCTCCTCCTCAATTATCATCAAAAGGCGGACACAAAATTCAGGCGGAAATTGCATAAGCATCGCTTCGGCATTACCACCATTTGCCACATTTTTTGGCACTTCCTCTTCGCAAATTGTGTGCACCACCAAATGAATGAGAAAATTTTGACAATGGGCCGGGACAGAAAGAAGAACGACGCTAAAGGGGGGGGGGGGAAAGAGAGGGAGGGAAAGTGATTAGGAAAAGGGACGGAACGGCACAACGGAAACGGAACGTACGGAGACAAAGGCAATTCCAAGCCGAGGAGAAACAGCAGAGAGAGCCAAAACAGAAAAAGAGGCGGCGAAACAGAGGCCAACAGGCAAATGTTGACCTTGCCAACCCTAAGGCACAACTGTTCTCTGATGGCTCCGATCAGTTGAGGCGCTTTCCCTTTAATGTCAAATTGACTAAATTGGCCTTTGGCAATGCCATTCCGACAGACCCGCACGAACGCACTGATGCAAAGTGAAAAGCACAAAAAGTGCCGTTCTCTCCTCAAATTGCGAAAGGGCATTCACTCCATCCAATTTTGGTAAAAGGGTGGCCGAATCGGAATACAAACAGCGAATACTCTCAGTCAAAACAGAAGCAATGTTTCTGCAAATAAAAGAAAAATCGAAAGGTAAAACACCGACGGACGGACCTTCCCAAGTAAATTTTGGCCATTTCAATTCGTTTTTCCTCGTCAATTTCCGAATTTTGTCCCCCGAAAATTGTGCCCATTCGCAGCAGAAAAATGTCCTCATCAATTTGATTGAGCAACACAAACAGAAGAGGGCCCAAAGTGTGCACAATTTGCAGGCGAAATTGGCAGGAAAAAGGCGGCGGAGAGGCGGCGATTTTGTCCAACAGATTTTGAATGGAATGAAAAAATTCGTCGACAGGCATAAAATTTAGAAAAAATGTTAGATTAAATAAATTAAAATATGACCCAATCACCGGAAAACGACGGGAGAACAAACACTGAGCAGAAAAGTGAATAGAAACATTTGCCGGGTCCATTCGGCACCTTCTCGCGCTTCGACTGAGACGAAATTCGACGCCTCCGTCGGCAAAGAAATGGTGAAATTGGCGAAAGAGTGCCACAGGGAGGGCGAAGGGGTGGAGCAGTAGCAGGAACAAAAGTCAGCAAACAGCGAGAACAACTCCAGCGAAGCATCCGTCCAACTGACAGTGCAAATGACAAATCAAATAGATAATTACAGTATCACTACAAATCTACTGTATTTTTAAATAAGGGCTAGTCCCTGGCATAATTTCTTTCCAATTTGCAGTAAAACACAAAAGAACAGCGATATTTTCCCAACTATAGTATCCTATCTGTTGCTATGCCTTACTCCGTTGGTGTACTGTATCCAACCCTACCGTACCCTTGGTCCGTTTGTTGCTGCTGCCGTAATTCGTTCATCAAAATGAGCCAACATTGTGCCGCCCCAATCGGAAACACACAAAAAGTGCGTGCGAATTGCTTCATCAAAATGGCCTTAAGTTGAGTCAAACAGTGCAAATGTTCGTCGGGGCGTTTTCCCTTTCTGTTTACAAAATTAAAATATAAATTTTTTTTTATATATTTAATCATTATTTTGTATTTTTTGTTTTGACCTTTCCAAATTGAAGCAAACGCTCAGCAAAACGTTTCGCATCGCTTCCAAAATGAAAGTGCAATTTCCGTCGTCCATTCGGTCGAATAATTCCGTCATTACCTTTTCCGTCTTAACATTTTACCAAATTTCTCCAATTCGAATTTACAGAAATTTTACCTCAGAAAATTTGGTAAATTTAATTTTTTCCAAAACACAAAGAAATGCCAAAATGTTGGGCAGCAAAGGGACGTCGTCGACGGGCGAAAGTTGCTTCAATTGGGCCAAAATTCGCACATGGAATTTACCGTTGCGGTCCAACAGTTGGTAACTGACGTTGCACAAACAGAGGGAACAGACGCAGTCGAGAATCTGAACACGGATTGAAAATGGACAAATTGACTAACTGTGCTTTTATTTGTTTTTATTCGGTGGGCCAACCGACCGTTTTTTTGGTTTCCACCGAATTGGTCAATGGGTACAGCTTGAGCAAGTGGCCGATGAAGGGCTCGAACTGATGGAGCAGTTCACCAAGCACTTGCGTATTCTTTGAAACAACCATTTTTAAGGGGGGAATTTGTAACAATTGCCCACTTCGGATGGAAATTGACGAAGTCTGTTCGGCAAAATCCAACCGGAAAGATGGGCAATGAATGCATCGGCAAATTCTGTCCTCTGCACAAATGCCGTGAACACGGTGAAGTTGTTGAGAGGGCCGAACAGATGCCTCTCCAGCGGATCTGTCCTTCCGTTGTTTATGAATTGTTTTGATTTTCATTGTTTTTTAAGCACCGTTCGATTGGATTATGTGCTGCTCCCAAATTTCGTTCTGTCGCATGGCTTTTCCATTCAAATTCTTTGCATTTGTATTGAACACACATTTGAGCAACTGATGGATAAGCCGTGCCGAAATGGCGGGCGAAATGTCAATCTGTCCAAGAAAAAGGCAATGAAAAGAAATGCCATCACGAATAACGATCCCATCACCACAAAGTGCCAATGGTATTGCTTATGAATTTAAAACTGCAAAATGTACCAGCATCCGTTGATACAACAAAAGTTCGTCAAGAAAGGTGCGAACAAATGCCAAATCGGACATTTCCAAAAGGACACAAAGCGCACAAATGGCCGACTCCAAAGGGTCCAAAAAACGACCAAATGAATTCGGGTTCAAATGCTCCTTTTCCACAGAAAGAACAAATGAGTTTGATAATTAGGACATTTCACCGTACAACAAACGATTTGTAAGCTCCTTTTAAAGATGATTCCAACGCATTTAAAGTGGCCGAATGGGTGAAACTCGTCGGACGGGACGATTTGATGCCGGAACCGATGAGAAAGGAGAAATTGACCACCTACAAAAGAGGAGTCGGATTTGATTTGACCATCAGTCAGGAGAAATGACCCCGGGGGGAGGGGGGGGGGGAGAAGGAATGACAATCGACTTCCTTTTCCTTATCCTCCTTTCGCTTCCCCCCCCCCCCCGACCAACACTTAGTTAATCATTTAAATCACTGCCTTTTGCGAATGTCCAGCGATTGTGCCGGTGCCAATTTCGTCGTTTGCCTTTCTTTGCGGTTTTTTGTCGAGCGAATGCCCCAAAAGTGCGGCAAAAGCATTTTCTGCTGAACACACGCACAGAATGTTTTCATTTTATATAAAAGCAAAAACCGGCGGAAGAAGCGACCGCCGCTGTGCTTTTCTCCGTCCGAAGTGTTCGTTGGTCGGCCACGACGGCGTAAAATAAATTGAGCACACGGAGCAACAGCAGAAGGACCCGTTCCAGAAGTAGAGCATTGTCAGGGAAAAGGGGCTAAAATTGGGAATAACAGAAGAAGAAGAAGAAAAAGAGAAAAGGGAGGGGGAAAAGAAAGAGGAAGAAGAGGAAGAGAAAAAGGAGGAGGAAGAGGAAGTGGAAGAGAAGAAGAGAAAAAGGAGGGGGAAAAGAAAGAGGAAGAAGAGGAAGAGAAAAAGGAGGAGGAAGAGGAAGTGGAAGAGAAGAAGAGAAAAAGGAGGGGGAAAAGAAAGAGGAAGAAGAGGAAGAGAAAAAGGAGGAGGAAGAGGAAGTGGAAGAGAAGAAGAGAAAAAGGAGGGGGAAAAGAAAGAGGAAGAAGAAAAAAAGGACGAGAAAGTGGAAGATGAAAAGGAGGGGAAAAGGAGGAGGAAGAGAAAAAGGAGGAGGAAGAGGAAGTGGAAGAGAAGAAGAGAAAAGGAGGAGAAAGTGGAAGACAGAAGAGGGAGGGGGGGGGGAAAGAAAGAGCAACAAGAGGAAGAGAAAGTGGAAGAGAAGAAGAGAAAAGGGAGGGGGGAAAGAAAGAGGAAGAAGAGGAAGAGAAAAAGGAGGAGGAAGAGGAAGTGGAAGAGAAGAAGAGAAAAAGGAGGAGAAAGTGGAAGACAAGAAGAGGGAGGGGGGAAGAAAGAGCAACAAGAGGAAGAGGAAGAGAAAGGGAAGAGAAGAAGAGAAAAGGGAGGGGGGAAAGAAAGAGGAAGAAGAGGAAGAGAAAAAGGAGGAGGAAGAGGAAGTGGAAGAGAAGAAGAGAAAAAGGAGGAGAAAGTGGAAGACAAGAAGAGGGAGGGGGGGGGGAAAGAAAGAGCAACAAGAGGAAGAGAAAGTGGAAGAGAAGAAGAGGGAGGAAGACGGAAAAATAAAAAGAGAAAATAAAGGAAAGTGAGCCGGTGCTACTGTATTTGTAATGGGATTCTGTAATATCAAATTGAAGAAGGAGTGAGCTGAGTTAGTCATTTAGACCCAAACATTTTGGTAGTACATAGTTTAGAGGGTAGGGTTGGGCTAATTGGTCATTAATCATTTTACTCGCCTGTTGCTGTTTTGAGTGCGCTTCATCTGACAAATTCTGCCGAAGAAAATTCGTTCCATGGCCATCAAATTCAAAACTGTTCATCAAATATCCCTCGGAAATGCCTTTGGCAAATTGTGTAAATAAATGCAAAAAAGTACCGGCAAAAAGCGATGAAATTATTTTGAGCAAAAAGTTCAATTCGTTCAATGAAGTGCAACTGCTCTCAGCGCATTCCAACAGCAAAAAAAGCAATTTGTGGCCATTTGGAAGTCCCGCGTAATGGCCATGGGAAGACGGTGGTCGAAAACTGCAAAAAGAAGAAGCGGATGAATGAAGGAACAGCTTTGATTGGCGACCCGCTTCCGCAACAGCGATTGGAACAATTGAAAGAAGTTAGCCAAACGGACGCAAATTGGGAAGTGATCGGAGGAAAATGGTCCACCAAAGTGGCCAAAGCAGCGACAAAGCCAAATTGGCACTCTGAAAAATTGGCAAAGGCGACAGAATGGAGGGCATGGAGGAAATGGGCCAAATTGTGGGCCAACAAAAGGTGTTCAGAAGACGAATTTTGGGCTTTGAAAGGGAATTGGCGAGGGAAAATTCCAAGCAACTGAAAATTGCTCAATAATCAAAAGGATGAATTAATTGAATTGGAAAAAATCTTTAAATTTTTTTTTATTATTTTAATAGTATTAATTTTTAACTCTTGAACTGTACCATGGGTAATTGGCGTTGTGCCTCCTCTTCAAAGCAATGCGGAAAAGTGAAAGGCAAACGGAAGGACGAATTGTCAAAATGCGAGTTAAAAATAAATTTAGGCAGTGTATTTCGTGCCGCATTTTGTACCTGAATAGCTCAGACATTGTTTTAAAATGTGTATTCGAAGAGATTTAAATTGTTTGAACCCGTGGGTCGGAGTCAAAGAGATGCCGAAGAAAAAGTCGCAGACAAACATTTTGAAGCCGAAGGCGACACTTGGGCAAATGCGCGACCAGCGAATGTTGGCGAGAAATTCGATTCGGCAAGTCTTAATTAAGCAATTTACCAAAACAATCCGAGCCCCGAAGGCATCCGATTCCATTCGTTGTTAATTTAATTCTTAGACCATATCTGTTGCCAAATGCTGTAACATTTATTTGCCTTTGTGCTTCACCTTGACCAAAAGTAATCGCATTCGCCCCGACGAAATCGCACATTCACAGGCGGCCTCCAAAAGCTGTCCGTCATCAAAGGGACAGCTGAACAAAGCGACTGATTGTGAGCACAGGCGGAGCACACTCTTCACTCTGTTCGGGTTGCGATTTGCGTGCAGCGTTTTTTTCAAATGCCATGCCAATTGACCTGACATTGAAAATGGAAAAGGGCAAAGTGCCAAAGTCTGACCCCTCTCCTCAGTTCCGTGCCGTTGTTGACCAGTCCAATTTTTGTTCGCCCATCAATTTCCACAATTTCCATTTGCCAATATTAAAGGCGAATTTAAGCGCCGCAATGGCCAAATTATCATCGTCGTGCCCGATGAAAGTGAAAAGATCACTGATAGATTGGTGGTGGCCATCTGCGAAACGACAATTTTTGCCAGCATTTAAATGAGAAAGGAATCCAATGTCTTTAGGCTCTGTTTACCGTGGACAATGAAACAATTTGCTGATGCCAATTTGGGCTCCACCATCGACGCGTTGGCCAAAAATTCCATGGCCAAAACTTTGTGCGAAATGCGCACTTCGCTGTCGGCGTAAATTTGCCCATGGCCTGACAGAAAAAAGCGACGGGCGACGGTCAGCGAAGAATGGAGCCAAAGGTGGGCCCATCCGAATCAAAAGGCACTAAGAAACAAAATTATGGCGGCATAAGCATAGGTCGGACACCGTTTTCTGACAGTTCCCGCAACATTCAGTCCCATCGTCGGTCAGAAGTGCCACCATTTGTCTCGTTATTCGGCTGCTCAATTGCTCCGTCACTTTCCCATTGGTCGTCCCCTTCCGTCGATGCAGTCGTCCGCGTCTCCTTTTCTCTTTGGCCAATTGTCCTTTTGCCACTCTTTTCGGCATTGTTTCGTTTGTCTTCTTCTACGGAATTTATTTTTTGTTGGTGGAAACAATTCATTAAAGGGTCGACGAAAAGTTCAGCAGAGATAACAGAGAATTTGTCCTCCTCTTCATCGGCACTTTCCCTTTCCGTTGTTTTGCCCTTTTGTCAATTTCGTCCCCTTTTTCAATGCTAATGCCTATTCTGCTCAGTGCCGTGTTCAGATCTCGATGCCAAATTCCATCTGGGGCAATGTGTCCGCCTCTCCGGCCAAATCGGCCAGCGAAACTCCACGCGCTCATTTTGGAAGTGCCCGCTGAGAAACACTCTCGGCATCTGAAGAGGAAATGTCTTTTTTTTTTTGGGTATATTTCGTTAATTTATCCCTCCCCCCCCCATCACTGATCAATTTCTTCAGCAATTCTGTCCCTACCATCTCCGATCGCCCTTCTCCCAATGTTTTGCTCTCCGCTTTTTCCACGCTCACTCCGTTCATTAATTGGCAAATCAAATGGGAAATTATGCAACAAATCCGAGGTATTTTTATGGTCGGGCAGAACAGTGAAAGGATTGAACTGAAGAAAGGGAAATGTAAAAAGAGACAAAATGGGGGAAAAACGTTGAAAAGGGAAGACGAATGGGGAGGGCACTTTTGAATGGAAAGGAGGGCACATTCGCGCAACAATTCCAAAGCGGACACCAACACTTCACTGGACTCGCAGCAAAGGCAGCACAACACTTGGCACAGCAACTGCCCATGCAAAAAAACATTGCCAATTTATGTACAATACATACATAATAAAGTGACAAATGCCAATCCGTCGTCCCATCCGTCCCTTTTATAGTAATTTGACCCCCCCCCCCGCCCTTTTTGTCCGATTTGTTTTACCTTTTGGAGGATTGGCTGAAAACTTTCCGTCAAATGTTCCATCAAATGGGGCCATAACATTCGAAAAGCATTTAATGAGCCAACCAAACGCATTTTATGTTCTTTTTGGTCCGAATCGAAAACAATTTTGGAAAGAACACAAAAGGATTTTTGGAAAATTGAAGGCACAAATTTTGCCAACAGAACGATTGTCACCACAGCTGCACTGAATCATCAATTAATAACCATTAAATGGATAATTATCATTTTAATTAATTTCTTGCCGATTTTTCGCGCCTTTCAATTCGATATTTTCCATTGCAATTGCGAAGAGTTCCTCCGCCTTTTCCTCATAATTTAAACCAACAAATAATGGGCCAATTTGTGCAAAAATTGCGGGAAAATGCTGTTCCACAGCGATGTGCACAGATTCTTCAGGCCGTTGAAGACAAATTCCGATAACATTCAGTAAATGGGTAAGAAAAGTGCTGAATGGTAACGTTAAAAACCGGTAAAATTTTAAAATGCGAATGAATGGTCTGTCCCTTAATTGTAGTTTTATCACAATTTGGTCTGTTCCTAATCACTTTGGTCTGTCCCTTAAATTCGGGTTTCCATTCTTTTCTCCTTTTTCGTCTTTTCACTAATCGTCTCTTTGGTCCCCCCCCCCCCCCATTTGCTTCACTTTGCCCTCTGTGCCTTTGCTCTTCCCATTGTCCATCTTAGCTTTTGCAGTGCTGCACAAATTGCCCGTGCTGAGTTTGTTCTTTTATTCAATTCATTGAGCAGGAACGCGACAACTTTTTCCGCTTGAAATTTCAGCAAAAATTTCTGAAATTTACAGAAATACAATTAAATTAATTTGCTTTTTGTGCCGAAAACGACCCTAAAGAGGGCGTCCAATGTTTGGTCGGCGATGAAGCGAAACGACTGTTCCCGGTGATCCAAACACTTTACATTTCGATTAGGAAAAATACGGAAGCGAAACCCCGAAAGACCTGAAAAAGTGCCGAAACGGCATTTGTGAGCACGTGCCGTGGCACGCGCCCGAACGATTCCCAACTGTTCAGCAGCAAATTCAATTCGTCCATGGCATGGCGTTCCCTCTCCAATAAAGCGACGGACTTTCTTCAGAGCATCAAAATAATTAATCAAAATATATTTTAATTGCTCAACTTTTTTAAATCCAAAGTTGATGAAGTTGTTGGTCCGCCTGCGTTAAACGATGTCTCTTTGCTCTGTTCCAAAAGATTCACTGCCCGGCAAATTCGGTCAACCATCGGACCGCCAAAGGGAGGGACATTTTTAGAAATCATTAGCAGCTAATTAATAAACATCTTTCACTTTTGCATTTGTTTTAAAAATGAATTATTTTTAAAAATATATTTAATTAAAATCTTGTCGACAACCTTTAAATATTTCATTTAACAAAGCTTATTTAATATTCTTTCGCGTAATAAATAACAAAAATTAATGTGTGCAATACGAAAATGACTAAATTGACAGGGCTAATGACCCTTCCAAGTGCCTGATAGAAAATGAGGTGGGAAAAACCAATAAACGACAAAAAAAACATCCAATGGGCAAAGAGATAGTTTTGGGCCAATATTAGGGTTCAGCGAGGGGGGGGGGGATCGAATAAACATTGACTTAACGAATCGACCACCACAAAGCTGACAAAAGTAATATCAATCAGTAAACTGAAAAACAAATGAAGAAAATCAAACAAAAATAGATAATAAAACAAAAAAAAATAATTTGGTCATTAAAAAGGGAAGAGAAAGTGCAACTTTCACTAATTGCATATCAGTCGACTAATTGCATTTGTTCATCGGAGGCCGACAAGTGAAGAAGCCGAAGAGGCCGATGGCGAAATGCCGTCCCCATCCGAACGAACAATGGCAGTGATGGAAAGTTGCCGATTGCGTAACAAATTGAAGCAGTTCAAACACACTCTGACCGGCTGTGCGCTGGACGGCATTTTAACGCGTCCGCTGCTGCACGCGTTGCAGAATATTTGGCCACAGTTTCTTTACATAATTATCAGAGGGGTAGGAGAG
>JBDPZO010000234.1:0-15526 GCA_039877585.1 Heterodera filipjevi | reverse complement strand
ACAGTTATCAATGCTTTTACTTGTAATAGGTGAGTAAACGCTAAATTAGGTGCTAAAGCAACCGTTTCAATTTTCGCCTAAAGAACCAACGTGTGCTATAATGAGTTTCTAGAAAAACCAAATAACCTGTATTGAGATTTTAACTAAACCCTTGAGATTTCTTCAAACCAAAAGATAATACAAAATATTTTTTGGATTGTTTACAGCATAAAGGCTTTAGCCAAAGGTATTACCATATTGTTTTGAATCCTTCCTTCAGCATTACAAATATTGCATGCTGAATTGTGAAGCATTCGGCATCAGAAATTGTAACGTCTTCAAAACAAAGCCACAGAAAGAAGATTCCAATATTGTTTATAAATCTCTCACAAAAAACAGTAGATCATTTTTACTAAAAGAAAACTGAAATATGAACAGTTATCAATGCTTTTACTTGTAATAGGTGAGTAAACGCTAAATTAGGTGCTAAAGCACCCGTTTCAATTTTCGCCTAAGACCCAACGTGTGCTATAATGAGTTTCTAGAAAAACCAAATAACCTGTATTGAGATTTTAACTAAACCCTTGAGATTTCTTCAAACCAAAAGATAATACAAAATATTTTTTGGATTGTTTACAGCATAAAGGCTTTAGCCAAAGGTATTACCATATTGTTTTTGAATCCTCGCCTTCAGCATTACAAATATTGCATTGCTGAATTGTGAAGCAATTCGGCATCAAGAAATTGTAAGTCTTCAAAACAAAGCCACAGAAAGAAGATTCAAAATATTTTTATAAATCTCTCACAAAAAACAGTAGATCATTTTTACTAAAAGAAAACTGAATAATATGAACAGTTATCAATGCTTTTACTTGTAATAGGTGAGTAAACGCTAAATTAGGTGCTAAAGCACCCGTTTCAATTTTCGCCTAAAGACCCAACGTGTGCTATAATGAGTTTCTAGAAAAACCAAATAACCTGTATTGAGATTTTAACTAAACCCTTGAGATTTCTTCAAACCAAAAGATAATACAAAATATTTTTGGATTGTTTACAGCATAAAGGCTTTAGCCAAAGGTATTACCATATTGTTTTTGAATCCTCGCCTTCAGCATTACAAATATTGCATTGCTGAATTGTGAAGCAATTCGGCATCAAGAAATTGTAAGTCTTCAAACAAGCCACAGAAAGAAGATTCAAATATTTTTATAAATCTCTCACAAAAAACAGTAGATCATTTTACTAAAAAGAAAACTGAATAATATGAACAGTTATCAATGCTTTTACTTGTAATAGGTGAGTAACGCTAAATTAGGTGCTAAAGCACCCGTTTCAATTTTCGCCTAAAGACCCAACGTGTGCTATAATGAGTTTCTAGAAAAACCCAAATAACCTGTATTGAGATTTTAACTAAACCCTTGAGATTTCTTCAAACCAAAAGATAATACAAAATATTTTTTGGATTGTTTACAGCATAAAGGCTTTAGCCAAAGGTATTACCATATTGTTTTTGAATCCTCGCCTTCAGCATTACAAATATTGCATTGCTGAATTGTGAAGCAATTCGGCATCAAGAAATTGTAAGTCTTCAAAACAAAGCCACAGAAAGAAGATTCAAAATATTTTTTATAAATCTCTCACAAAAAACAGTAGATCATTTTTACTAAAAAGAAAACTGAATAATATGAACAGTTATCATGCTTTTACTTGTAATAGGTGAGTAAACGCTAAATTAGGTGCTAAAGCACCCGTTTCAATTTTCGCCTAAAGACCCAACGTGTGCTATAATGAGTTTCTAGAAAACCCAAATAACCTGTATTGAGATTTTAACTAAACCCTTGAGATTTCTTCAAACCAAAAGATAATACAAAATATTTTTGGATTGTTTACAGCATAAAGGCTTTAGCCAAAGGTATTACCATACTGTTTTTGAATCCTCGCCTTCAGCATTACAAATATTGCATTGCTGAATTGTGAAGCAATTCGGCATCAAGAAATTGTAAGTCTTCAAAACAAAGCCACAGAAAGAAGATTCAAAATATTTTTTATAAATCTCTCACAAAAAACAGTAGATCATTTTTACTAAAAAGAAAACTGAATAATATGAACAGTTATCAATGCTTTTACTTGTAATAGGTGAGTAAACGCTAAATTAGGTGCTAAAGCACCCGTTTCAATTTTCGCCTAAAGACCCAACGTGTGCTATAATGAGTTTCTAGAAAAACCAAATAACCTGTATTGAGATTTTAACTAAACCCTTGAGATTTCTTCAAACCAAAAGATAATACAAAATATTTTTTGGATTGTTTACAGCATAAAGGCTTTAGCCAAAGGTATTACCATATTGTTTTTGAATCCTCGCCTTCAGCATTACAAATATTGCATTGCTGAATTGTGAAGCAATTCGGCATCAAGAAATTGTAAGTCTTCAAACAAGCCACAGAAAGAAGATTCAAAATATTTTTATAAATCTCTCACAAAAAACAGTAGATCATTTTTACTAAAAAGAAAACTGAATAATATGAACAGTTATCAATGCTTTTACTTGTAATAGGTGAGTAAACGCTAAATTAGGTGCTAAAGCACCCGTTTCAATTTTCGCCTAAAGACCCAACGTGTGCTATAATGAGTTTCTAGAAAAACCAAATAACCTGTATTGAGATTTTAACTAAACCCTTGAGATTTCTTCAAACCAAAAGATAATACAAAATATTTTTTGGATTGTTTACAGCATAAAGGCTTTAGCCAAAGGTATTACCATATTGTTTTTGAATCCTCGCCTTCAGCATTACAAATATTGCATTGCTGAATTGTGAAGCAATTCGGCATCAAGAAATTGTAAGTCTTCAAAACAAAGCCACAGAAAGAAGATTCAAAATATTTTTATAAATCTCTCACAAAAAACAGTAGATCATTTTTACTAAAAAGAAAACTGAATAATATGAACAGTTATCAATGCTTTTACTTGTAATAGGTGAGTAAACGCTAAATTAGGTGCTAAAGCACCCGTTTCAATTTTCGCCTAAAGACCCAACGTGTGCTATAATGAGTTTCTAGAAAAACCAAATAACCTGTATTGAGATTTTAACTAAACCCTTGAGATTTCTTCAAACCAAAAGATAATACAAAATATTTTTTGGATTGTTTACAGCATAAAGGCTTTAGCCAAAGGTATTACCATATTGTTTTTGAATCCTCGCCTTCAGCATTACAAATATTGCATTGCTGAATTGTGAAGCAATTCGGCATCAAGAAATTGTAAGTCTTCAAAACAAAGCCACAGAAAGAAGATTCAAAATATTTTTTATAAATCTCTCACAAAAAACAGTAGATCATTTTTACTAAAAAGAAAACTGAATAATATGAACAGTTATCAATGCTTTTACTTGTAATAGGTGAGTAAACGCTAAATTAGGTGCTAAAGCACCCGTTTCAATTTTCGCCTAAAGACCCAACGTGTGCTATAATGAGTTTCTAGAAAAACCAAATAACCTGTATTGAGATTTTAACTAAACCCTTGAGATTTCTTCAAACCAAAAGATAATACAAAATATTTTTTGGATTGTTTACAGCATAAAGGCTTTAGCCAAAGGTATTACCATATTGTTTTTGAATCCTCGCCTTCAGCATTACAAATATTGCATTGCTGAATTGTGAAGCAATTCGGCATCAAGAAATTGTAAGTCTTCAAAACAAAGCCACAGAAAGAAGATTCAAAATATTTTTTATAAATCTCTCACAAAAAACAGTAGATCATTTTTACTAAAAAGAAAACTGAATAATATGAACAGTTATCAATGCTTTTACTTGTAATAGGTGAGTAAACGCTAAATTAGGTGCTAAAGCACCCGTTTCAATTTTCGCCTAAAGACCCAACGTGTGCTATAATGAGTTTCTAGAAAAACCAAATAACCTGTATTGAGATTTTAACTAAACCCTTGAGATTTCTTCAAACCAAAAGATAATACAAAATATTTTTTGGATTGTTTACAGCATAAAGGCTTTAGCCAAAGGTATTACCATATTGTTTTTGAATCCTCGCCTTCAGCATTACAAATATTGCATTGCTGAATTGTGAAGCAATTCGGCATCAAGAAATTGTAAGTCTTCAAAACAAAGCCACAGAAAGAAGATTCAAAATATTTTTTATAAATCTCTCACAAAAAACAGTAGATCATTTTTACTAAAAAGAAAACTGAATAATATGAACAGTTATCAATGCTTTTACTTGTAATAGGTGAGTAAACGCTAAATTAGGTGCTAAAGCACCCGTTTCAATTTTCGCCTAAAGACCCAACGTGTGCTATAATGAGTTTCTAGAAAAACCAAATAACCTGTATTGAGATTTTAACTAAACCCTTGAGATTTCTTCAAACCAAAAGATAATACAAAATATTTTTTGGATTGTTTACAGCATAAAGGCTTTAGCCAAAGGTATTACCATATTGTTTTTGAATCCTCGCCTTCAGCATTACAAATATTGCATTGCTGAATTGTGAAGCAATTCGGCATCAAGAAATTGTAAGTCTTCAAAACAAAGCCACAGAAAGAAGATTCAAAATATTTTTTATAAATCTCTCACAAAAAACAGTAGATCATTTTTACTAAAAAGAAAACTGAATAATATGAACAGTTATCAATGCTTTTACTTGTAATAGGTGAGTAAACGCTAAATTAGGTGCTAAAGCACCCGTTTCAATTTTCGCCTAAAGACCCAACGTGTGCTATAATGAGTTTCTAGAAAAACCAAATAACCTGTATTGAGATTTTAACTAAACCCTTGAGATTTCTTCAAACCAAAAGATAATACAAAATATTTTTTGGATTGTTTACAGCATAAAGGCTTTAGCCAAAGGTATTACCATATTGTTTTTGAATCCTCGCCTTCAGCATTACAAATATTGCATTGCTGAATTGTGAAGCAATTCGGCATCAAGAAATTGTAAGTCTTCAAAACAAAGCCACAGAAAGAAGATTCAAAATATTTTTTATAAATCTCTCACAAAAAACAGTAGATCATTTTTACTAAAAAGAAAACTGAATAATATGAACAGTTATCAATGCTTTTACTTGTAATAGGTGAGTAAACGCTAAATTAGGTGCTAAAGCACCCGTTTCAATTTTCGCCTAAAGACCCAACGTGTGCTATAATGAGTTTCTAGAAAAACCAAATAACCTGTATTGAGATTTTAACTAAACCCTTGAGATTTCTTCAAACCAAAAGATAATACAAAATATTTTTTGGATTGTTTACAGCATAAAGGCTTTAGCCAAAGGTATTACCATATTGTTTTTGAATCCTCGCCTTCAGCATTACAAATATTGCATTGCTGAATTGTGAAGCAATTCGGCATCAAGAAATTGTAAGTCTTCAAAACAAAGCCACAGAAAGAAGATTCAAAATATTTTTTATAAATCTCTCACAAAAAACAGTAGATCATTTTTACTAAAAAGAAAACTGAATAATATGAACAGTTATCAATGCTTTTACTTGTAATAGGTGAGTAAACGCTAAATTAGGTGCTAAAGCACCCGTTTCAATTTTCGCCTAAAGACCCAACGTGTGCTATAATGAGTTTCTAGAAAAACCAAATAACCTGTATTGAGATTTTAACTAAACCCTTGAGATTTCTTCAAACCAAAAGATAATACAAAATATTTTTTGGATTGTTTACAGCATAAAGGCTTTAGCCAAAGGTATTACCATATTGTTTTTGAATCCTCGCCTTCAGCATTACAAATATTGCATTGCTGAATTGTGAAGCAATTCGGCATCAAGAAATTGTAAGTCTTCAAAACAAAGCCACAGAAAGAAGATTCAAAATATTTTTTATAAATCTCTCACAAAAAACAGTAGATCATTTTTACTAAAAAGAAAACTGAATAATATGAACAGTTATCAATGCTTTTACTTGTAATAGGTGAGTAAACGCTAAATTAGGTGCTAAAGCACCCGTTTCAATTTTCGCCTAAAGACCCAACGTGTGCTATAATGAGTTTCTAGAAAAACCAAATAACCTGTATTGAGATTTTAACTAAACCCTTGAGATTTCTTCAAACCAAAAGATAATACAAAATATTTTTTGGATTGTTTACAGCATAAAGGCTTTAGCCAAAGGTATTACCATATTGTTTTTGAATCCTCGCCTTCAGCATTACAAATATTGCATTGCTGAATTGTGAAGCAATTCGGCATCAAGAAATTGTAAGTCTTCAAAACAAAGCCACAGAAAGAAGATTCAAAATATTTTTTATAAATCTCTCACAAAAAACAGTAGATCATTTTTACTAAAAAGAAAACTGAATAATATGAACAGTTATCAATGCTTTTACTTGTAATAGGTGAGTAAACGCTAAATTAGGTGCTAAAGCACCCGTTTCAATTTTCGCCTAAAGACCCAACGTGTGCTATAATGAGTTTCTAGAAAAACCAAATAACCTGTATTGAGATTTTAACTAAACCCTTGAGATTTCTTCAAACCAAAAGATAATACAAAATATTTTTTGGATTGTTTACAGCATAAAGGCTTTAGCCAAAGGTATTACCATATTGTTTTTGAATCCTCGCCTTCAGCATTACAAATATTGCATTGCTGAATTGTGAAGCAATTCGGCATCAAGAAATTGTAAGTCTTCAAAACAAAGCCACAGAAAGAAGATTCAAAATATTTTTTATAAATCTCTCACAAAAAACAGTAGATCATTTTTACTAAAAAGAAAACTGAATAATATGAACAGTTATCAATGCTTTTACTTGTAATAGGTGAGTAAACGCTAAATTAGGTGCTAAAGCACCCGTTTCAATTTTCGCCTAAAGACCCAACGTGTGCTATAATGAGTTTCTAGAAAAACCAAATAACCTGTATTGAGATTTTAACTAAACCCTTGAGATTTCTTCAAACCAAAAGATAATACAAAATATTTTTTGGATTGTTTACAGCATAAAGGCTTTAGCCAAAGGTATTACCATATTGTTTTTGAATCCTCGCCTTCAGCATTACAAATATTGCATTGCTGAATTGTGAAGCAATTCGGCATCAAGAAATTGTAAGTCTTCAAAACAAAGCCACAGAAAGAAGATTCAAAATATTTTTTATAAATCTCTCACAAAAAACAGTAGATCATTTTTACTAAAAAGAAAACTGAATAATATGAACAGTTATCAATGCTTTTACTTGTAATAGGTGAGTAAACGCTAAATTAGGTGCTAAAGCACCCGTTTCAATTTTCGCCTAAAGACCCAACGTGTGCTATAATGAGTTTCTAGAAAAACCAAATAACCTGTATTGAGATTTTAACTAAACCCTTGAGATTTCTTCAAACCAAAAGATAATACAAAATATTTTTTGGATTGTTTACAGCATAAAGGCTTTAGCCAAAGGTATTACCATATTGTTTTTGAATCCTCGCCTTCAGCATTACAAATATTGCATTGCTGAATTGTGAAGCAATTCGGCATCAAGAAATTGTAAGTCTTCAAAACAAAGCCACAGAAAGAAGATTCAAAATATTTTTTATAAATCTCTCACAAAAAACAGTAGATCATTTTTACTAAAAAGAAAACTGAATAATATGAACAGTTATCAATGCTTTTACTTGTAATAGGTGAGTAAACGCTAAATTAGGTGCTAAAGCACCCGTTTCAATTTTCGCCTAAAGACCCAACGTGTGCTATAATGAGTTTCTAGAAAACCAAATAACCTGTATTGAGATTTTAACTAAACCCTTGAGATTTCTTCAAACCAAAAGATAATACAAAATATTTTTTGGATTGTTTACAGCATAAAGGCTTTAGCCAAAGGTATTACCATATTGTTTTTGAATCCTCGCCTTCAGCATTACAAATATTGCATTGCTGAATTGTGAAGCAATTCGGCATCAAGAAATTGTAAGTCTTCAAAACAAAGCCACAGAAAGAAGATTCAAAATATTTTTTATAAATCTCTCACAAAAAACAGTAGATCATTTTTACTAAAAAGAAAACTGAATAATATGAACAGTTATCAATGCTTTTACTTGTAATAGGTGAGTAAACGCTAAATTAGGTGCTAAAGCACCCGTTTCAATTTTCGCCTAAAGACCCAACGTGTGCTATAATGAGTTTCTAGAAAAACCAAATAACCTGTATTGAGATTTTAACTAAACCCTTGAGATTTCTTCAAACCAAAAGATAATACAAAATATTTTTTGGATTGTTTACAGCATAAAGGCTTTAGCCAAAGGTATTACCATATTGTTTTTGAATCCTCGCCTTCAGCATTACAAATATTGCATTGCTGAATTGTGAAGCAATTCGGCATCAAGAAATTGTAAGTCTTCAAAACAAAGCCACAGAAAGAAGATTCAAAATATTTTTTATAAATCTCTCACAAAAAACAGTAGATCATTTTTACTAAAAAGAAAACTGAATAATATGAACAGTTATCAATGCTTTTACTTGTAATAGGTGAGTAAACGCTAAATTAGGTGCTAAAGCACCCGTTTCAATTTTCGCCTAAAGACCCAACGTGTGCTATAATGAGTTTCTAGAAAACCAAATAACCTGTATTGAGATTTTAACTAAACCCTTGAGATTTCTTCAAACCAAAAGATAATACAAAATATTTTTTGGATTGTTTACAGCATAAAGGCTTTAGCCAAAGGTATTACCATATTGTTTTTGAATCCTCGCCTTCAGCATTACAAATATTGCATTGCTGAATTGTGAAGCAATTCGGCATCAAGAAATTGTAAGTCTTCAAAACAAAGCCACAGAAAGAAGATTCAAAATATTTTTTATAAATCTCTCACAAAAAACAGTAGATCATTTTTACTAAAAAGAAAACTGAATAATATGAACAGTTATCAATGCTTTTACTTGTAATAGGTGAGTAAACGCTAAATTAGGTGCTAAAGCACCCGTTTCAATTTTCGCCTAAAGACCCAACGTGTGCTATAATGAGTTTCTAGAAAAACCAAATAACCTGTATTGAGATTTTAACTAAACCCTTGAGATTTCTTCAAACCAAAAGATAATACAAAATATTTTTTGGATTGTTTACAGCATAAAGGCTTTAGCCAAAGGTATTACCATATTGTTTTTGAATCCTCGCCTTCAGCATTACAAATATTGCATTGCTGAATTGTGAAGCAATTCGGCATCAAGAAATTGTAAGTCTTCAAAACAAAGCCACAGAAAGAAGATTCAAAATATTTTTTATAAATCTCTCACAAAAAACAGTAGATCATTTTTACTAAAAAGAAAACTGAATAATATGAACAGTTATCAATGCTTTTACTTGTAATAGGTGAGTAAACGCTAAATTAGGTGCTAAAGCACCCGTTTCAATTTTCGCCTAAAGACCCAACGTGTGCTATAATGAGTTTCTAGAAAAACCAAATAACCTGTATTGAGATTTTAACTAAACCCTTGAGATTTCTTCAAACCAAAAGATAATACAAAATATTTTTTGGATTGTTTACAGCATAAAGGCTTTAGCCAAAGGTATTACCATATTGTTTTTGAATCCTCGCCTTCAGCATTACAATATTGCATTGCTGAATTGTGAAGCAATTCGGCATCAAGAAATTGTAAGTCTTCAAAACAAAGTCACAGAAAGAAGATTCAAAATATTTTTTATAAATCTCTCACAAAAAACAGTAGATCATTTTTACTAAAAAGAAAACTGAATAATATGAACAGTTGTCAATGCTTTTACTTGTAATTGGTGAGTAAACGCTAAATTAGGTGCTAAAGCAACCGTTTCAATTTTCGCCTAAAGACCCAACGTGTGCTATAATGAGTTTCTAAAAAAACCAAATAACCTGTCTTGAGATTTTAACTAAACCCTTGAGATTTCTTCAAACCAAAAGATAATACAAAATATTTTTTGGATTGCTTACAGCATTAAAGGCTTTAGCCAAAGGTATTACTATATTGTTTTTGAATCCTCGCCTTCAGCATTACAATATTGCATTGCTGAATTGTGAAGCAATTCGGCATCAAGAAATTGTAAGTCAAGCCACAGAAAGAAGATTCAAAATATTTTTTATAAATCTCTCACAAAAAACAGTAGATCATTTTTACTAAAAAGAAAACTGAATAATATGAACAGTTATCAATGCTTTTACTTGTAATAGGTGAGTAAACGCTAAATTAGGTGCTAAAGCACCCGTTTCAATTTTCGCCTAAAGACCCAACGTGTGCTATAATGAGTTTCTAGAAAACCCAAATAACCTGTATTGAGATTTTAACTAAACCCTTGAGATTTCTTCAAACCAAAAGATAATACAAAATATTTTTTGGATTGTTTACAGCATAAAGGCTTTAGCCAAAGGTATTACCATATTGTTTTTGAATCCTCGCCTTCAGCATTACAAATATTGCATTGCTGAATTGTGAAGCAATTCGGCATCAAGAAATTGTAAGTCTTCAAAACAAAGCCACAGAAAGAAGATTCAAAATATTTTTTATAAATCTCTCACAAAAAACAGTAGATCATTTTTACTAAAAAGAAAACTGAATAATATGAACAGTTATCAATGCTTTTACTTGTAATAGGTGAGTAAACGCTAAATTAGGTGCTAAAGCACCCGTTTCAATTTTCGCCTAAAGACCCAACGTGTGCTATAATGAGTTTCTAGAAAAACCAAATAACCTGTATTGAGATTTTAACTAAACCCTTGAGATTTCTTCAAACCAAAAGATAATACAAAATATTTTTTGGATTGTTTACAGCATAAAGGCTTAGCCAAAGGTATTACCATATTGTTTTTGAATCCTCGCCTTCAGCATTACAAATATTGCATTGCTGAATTGTGAAGCAATTCGGCATCAAGAAATTGTAAGTCTTCAAAACAAAGCCACAGAAAGAAGATTCAAAATATTTTTTATAAATCTCTCACAAAAAACAGTAGATCATTTTTACTAAAAAGAAAACTGAATAATATGAACAGTTATCAATGCTTTTACTTGTAATAGGTGAGTAAACGCTAAATTAGGTGCTAAAGCACCCGTTTCAATTTTCGCCTAAAGACCCAACGTGTGCTATAATGAGTTTCTAGAAAACCCAAATAACCTGTATTGAGATTTTAACTAAACCCTTGAGATTTCTTCAAACCAAAAGATAATACAAAATATTTTTTGGATTGTTTACAGCATTAAAGGCTTTAGCCAAAGGTATTACCATATTGTTTTTGAATCCTCGCCTTCAGCATTACAAATATTGCATTGCTGAATTGTGAAGCAATTCGGCATCAAGAAATTGTAAGTCTTCAAAACAAAGCCACAGAAAGAAGATTCAAAATATTTTTTATAAATCTCTCACAAAAAACAGTAGATCATTTTTACTAAAAAGAAAACTGAATAATATGAACAGTTATCAATGCTTTTACTTGTAATAGGTGAGTAAACGCTAAATTAGGTGCTAAAGCACCCGTTTCAATTTTCGCCTAAAGACCCAACGTGTGCTATAATGAGTTTCTAGAAAAACCAAATAACCTGTATTGAGATTTTAACTAAACCCTTGAGATTTCTTCAAACCAAAAGATAATACAAAATATTTTTTGGATTGTTTACAGCATAAAGGCTTTAGCCAAAGGTATTACCATATTGTTTTTGAATCCTCGCCTTCAGCATTACAAATATTGCATTGCTGAATTGTGAAGCAATTCGGCATCAAGAAATTGTAAGTCTTCAAAACAAAGCCACAGAAAGAAGATTCAAAATATTTTTTATAAATCTCTCACAAAAAACAGTAGATCATTTTTACTAAAAAGAAAACTGAATAATATGAACAGTTATCAATGCTTTTACTTGTAATAGGTGAGTAAACGCTAAATTAGGTGCTAAAGCACCCGTTTCAATTTTCGCCTAAAGACCCAACGTGTGCTATAATGAGTTTCTAGAAAACCCAAATAACCTGTATTGAGATTTTAACTAAACCCTTGAGATTTCTTCAAACCAAAAGATAATACAAAATATTTTTTGGATTGTTTACAGCATAAAGGCTTTAGCCAAAGGTATTACCATATTGTTTTTGAATCCTCGCCTTCAGCATTACAAATATTGCATTGCTGAATTGTGAAGCAATTCGGCATCAAGAAATTGTAAGTCTTCAAAACAAAGCCACAGAAAGAAGATTCAAAATATTTTTTATAAATCTCTCACAAAAAACAGTAGATCATTTTTACTAAAAAGAAAACTGAATAATATGAACAGTTATCAATGCTTTTACTTGTAATAGGTGAGTAAACGCTAAATTAGGTGCTAAAGCACCCGTTTCAATTTTCGCCTAAAGACCCAACGTGTGCTATAATGAGTTTCTAGAAAACCCAAATAACCTGTATTGAGATTTTAACTAAACCCTTGAGATTTCTTCAAACCAAAAGATAATACAAAATATTTTTTGGATTGTTTACAGCATAAAGGCTTTAGCCAAAGGTATTACCATATTGTTTTTGAATCCTCGCCTTCAGCATTACAAATATTGCATTGCTGAATTGTGAAGCAATTCGGCATCAAGAAATTGTAAGTCTTCAAAACAAAGCCACAGAAAGAAGATTCAAAATATTTTTTATAAATCTCTCACAAAAAACAGTAGATCATTTTTACTAAAAAGAAAACTGAATAATATGAACAGTTATCAATGCTTTTACTTGTAATAGGTGAGTAAACGCTAAATTAGGTGCTAAAGCACCCGTTTCAATTTTCGCCTAAAGACCCAACGTGTGCTATAATGAGTTTCTAGAAAACCCAAATAACCTGTATTGAGATTTTAACTAAACCCTTGAGATTTCTTTCAAACCAAAAGATAATACAAAATATTTTTTGGATTGTTTACAGCATAAAGGCTTTAGCCAAAGGTATTACCATATTGTTTTTGAATCCTCGCCTTCAGCATTACAAATATTGCATTGCTGAATTGTGAAGCAATTCGGCATCAAGAAATTGTAAGTCTTCAAACAAAGCCACAGAAAGAAGATTCAAAATATTTTTTATAAATCTCTCACAAAAAACAGTAGATCATTTTTACTAAAAAGAAAACTGAATAATATGAACAGTTATCAATGCTTTTACTGTAATAGGTGAGTAAACGCTAAATTAGGTGCTAAAGCACCCGTTTCAATTTTCGCCTAAAGACCCAACGTGTGCTATAATGAGTTTCTAGAAAAACCAAATAACCTGTATTGAGATTTTAACTAAACCCTTGAGATTTCTTCAAACCAAAAGATAATACAAAATATTTTTTGGATTGTTTACAGCATAAAGGCTTTAGCCAAAGGTATTACCATACTGTTTTTGAATCCTCGCCTTCAGCATTACAAATATTGCATTGCTGAATTGTGAAGCAATTCGGCATCAAGAAATTGTAAGTCTTCAAACAAAGCCACAGAAAGAAGATTCAAAATATTTTTTATAAATCTCTCACAAAAACAGTAGATCATTTTTACTAAAAAGAAAACTGAATAATATGAACAGTTATCAATGCTTTTACTTGTAATAGGTGAGTAAACGCTAAATTAGGTGCTAAAGCACCCGTTTCAATTTCGCCTAAAGACCCAACGTGTGCTATAATGAGTTTCTAGAAAACCAAATAACCTGTATTGAGATTTTAACTAAACCCTTGAGATTTCTTCAAACCAAAAGATATACAAAATATTTTTTGGATTGTTTACAGCATAAAGGCTTTAGCCAAAGGTATTACCATATTGTTTTGAATCCTCGCCTTCAGCATTACAAATATTGCATTGCTGAATTGTGAAGCAATTCGGCATCAAGAAATTGTAAGTCTTCAAACAAAGCCACAGAAAGAAGATTCAAAATATTTTTATAAATCTCTCACAAAAAACAGTAGATCATTTTTACTAAAAAGAAAACTGAAATAATATGAACAGTTATCAATGCTTTTTACTTGTAATATGGTGAGTAAACGCTAAATTAGGTGCTAAAGCAACCGTTTCAATTTCGCCTAAAGACCAACGTGTGCTATAATGAGTTTCTAGAAAAACCAAAAACCTGTATTGAGATTTTACTAAACCCTTGAGATTTCTTCAAACCAAAAGATAATACAAAATATTTTTTGGATTGTTTACAGCATAAAGGCTTTAGCCAAAGGTATTACCATATTGTTTTTGAATCCTCGCCTTCAGCATTACAAATATTGCATTGCTGAATGTGAAGCAATTCGGCATCAAGAAATTGTAAGTCTCATTTTTACTAAAAAGAAAACTGAATAATATGAACAGTTATCAATGCTTTTACTTGTAATAGGTGAGTAAACGCTAAATTAGGTGCTAAAGCACCCGTTTCAATTTTCGCTAAAGACCCAACGTGTGCTATAATGAGTTTCTAGAAAAACCAAATAACCTGTATTGAGATTTTAACTAAACCCTTGAGATTTCTTCAAACCAAAAGATATACAAAATATTTTTTGGATTGTTTACAGCATAAAGGCTTTAGCCAAAGGTATTACCATATTGTTTTTGAATCCTCGCCTTCAGCATTACAAATATTGCATTGCTGAATGTGAAGCAATTCGGCATCAGAAATTGTAAGTCTCATTTTTACTAAAAAGAAAACTGAATATATGAACAGTTATCAATGCTTTTACTTGTAATAGGTGAGTAAACGCTAATTAGGTGCTAAAGCAACCGTTTCAATTTTTGCCTAAAGACCCAACGTGTGCTATATGAGTTTCTAGAAAAACCAAATAACCTGTATTGAGATTTTAACTAACCCTTGAGATTTCTTCAACCAAAAGATAATACAAAATATTTTTTGGATTGTTACAGCATAAAGGCTTTAGCCAAAGGTATTACCATATGTTTTTGAATCCTCGCCTTCAGCATTACAATATTGCATTGCTGAATGTGAAGCAATTCGGCATCAAGAAACAAAGCCACAGAAAGGAGATTCAAAATATTTTTTGGATTGCTTACAGCATAAAGGCTTTAGCCAAAGGTATTCCATATTGTTTTTGAATCCTCGCCTTATGAGCATTATTGCATTGCTGAATGTGAAGCAATTCGGCATCAAGAAATTGTAAGTCTTCAAAACAAAGCCACAGAAAGGAGATTCAAAATATTTTTTATAAATCTCTCACCAAAAACAGTAGATCATTTTTACTAAAAAGAAAACTGAATAATATGAACAGTTATCAATGCTTTTACTTGTAATAGGTGAGTAAACGCTAATTAGGTGCTAAAGCACCGTTTCAATTTTGCCTAAAGACCCAACGTGTGCTATAATGAGTTTCTAGAAAAACCAAATAACCTGTATTGACATTTTAACTAAACCCTTGAGATTTCTTCAACCAAAAGATAATACAAAATTTTTTGGATTGTTTACAGCATAAAGGCTTTAGCCAAGGTATTACCATATGTTTTTGAATCCTCGCCTTATGAGCATTATTGCATTGCTGAATGTGAAGCAATTCGGCATCAAGAAATTGTAAGTCTCATTTTTACTAAAAAGAAAACTGAATATATGAACAGTTATCAATGCTTTTACTTGTAATTGGTGAGTAAACGCTAAATTAGGTGCTAAAGCACCGTTTCAATTTTCGCC
>JBDPZO010000231.1:0-20544 GCA_039877585.1 Heterodera filipjevi | reverse complement strand
TGATGAAAAGGATAAAAAAGCTGTAATTTGTTTTTTTTTTTGTTTGAATTCGGGCTCCGTGAATGTGTTAGATTCGAGATAAACGCTCCTTAGAATCCCCTAAATTTGTTTTTACGATCTTTTTAATAACTATTTTCTCTTGCGTTAAGGCGCGCCCGAATCGAATGTGCACAAATATTTTGACGAATTGTTCAAGGCGATTAAAAATGGGCAGGGCAAATACCAGGGCCTGTTATAAGTTTTAAGAAAAACTAAATACATGCAAAATTTTTTTCGATGATTTAGAATTTCTTGAAAATTTTACGGCTTTTCAAATTTACTGCCTGAAAATAATTCTATTAAGCTTTTTGGAATGCTGCCTGAAAAATAATGTTAGAATTTTCTGAAATTTCAGGAAAAAAAAGTGGGTACTCAATCGACTGATTCCCTTTTTTTAATTGAATTTCAATTACGGGCAAAATTAATAAAATACTCGTCAATTTGCTAAATGGCTGTGGTAATTGCTCTTTTTCAGTTGGACATGATGTACAAAATGGCCAATTTTATCTATTTTGAGGATGACCAGGTCGATTATCTTTTCGTTTTACTACTGTTTTCCTTTCTTAATGTCTTTTTTTGTGGGTGTACAGCTCCAACTTCTCGGCATGCCTTACAAAGGGGCCGATGTGTTCATGTTCGTGTTGTTGCCGAAAGAACGTTTTGGATTGGCGCAATTGTTGGACAATTTGGACGGCAAAACACTGTTGGAACTGATCAAAAAGCGAGACAAATGTGAAGTGAAGGTAAAAAATTTGATTAGCATTGTTGTTTTATTTTGTAATTGTGAGATAAACAGAGAGAAATGTTGAAATGCGAGGGAAGTGAGGATGGAGAAGAATAGTAGAAGAAAAGATGAATAGATCATAATCCGATGAGTTACCAAGCCAAAATATACAAAAAGAAAAAACTAACAAACAAACAATCAAATAGCGTAAATTTCTTAAAATATTCCGTTGTTCCTTCCACCTAATTATGGTTCCTCCGTCTCTTCTTCACGCGACGGTGCGAATCGAAGGATTTGCGCTGTTCCGCGTACGCCGAATCCCACATTTGCACGTACGCTTGAGGGATACAGTATTCCTGAAAGGAACATTAAGTGGTAACAATGAAAAGGCTTCACAAAAAGAATGTGATTATTTTTACCAATTGAGTTTTGGCATAAATTATCATTAAAAAAAAGCGAACCTAAAAAGCCACAACATTGTCAGTGTAAAACAATCAAAATGAACTCCATTAAAAACTGTTCGTTTAACATATAACTATGCTCTCATAGGATCAAATTGGACTCTTGCATTCTGTTAGAGAATTTTGAATTTCGCTATAACTAATTTTTTAAAGAAGATTTTGCCGGTCATATGTCCGCCTTGTACCACAAAAGAAAAAATAAATTACGTTAAATTTGCGTTCCTTGAAGAAGTATCGATAGCCCCGATCCAGCAGATAAATCTCCTTGTAGTCCACATACGGATAGCGCGCCTCATTTCGGGCCCGATCATGTTCTCGCAGAGCAAGTGCCCTTCAACAAAAACGGAAATTCAGCAAAAATGACGACTAACATTTTGGGTCCCCTCTTCTGTGAGTATTCGCAGTAGAAGATGGGAATTCGCGCAACGATTTCGCCGAACCGTTCTTCTTCTTCCGGATAAAAAAGCTTTTCGATGGAATTGGTCTCCCATAAATTCACGGAGAACTTAAAGGCAAAATGTTCCTTAGAACTTCAGGAGCCCTAAAAACTGACCCAAATATGGCCTGCGTCATATTCGTAAGGGTAGCGACAGTCAATCAGAATGAACTTCCGCTTGAATTGCTCTTCTGTTAGTGATCCCAAAAGTTTGGCCATCGTATCGGCGCCAATGCTGCGGAAGGCTCGGTGCGGAACCTGGGGTCGTTCAACGGTGGCAAGCGAATACTTCTGAAGCAAAGTAGGAATTGAATATATTACGATAATAGAAAAGCATAGATAATCAGGCTATTGTTCGTGAGGTAATTCTTGGACAACCTCGTGATCAAGGTTTGGTTGGAAATTTTGGTATAATAGGACCTATTTTTGTAGAAAAAATTTATTTACTAGTAACACGAAATTTTCAGAATTTGAATAAAATTAGTTTTAGTAAAAAATATAAGATGTAAACATGTTCTTTTATGAACCTCTAATAACAAAATCGGTTGTATGTTTTAACCAGAGCCGAGAGAAAAGCGAAGACTATAGGAAGTCCGGCGCTACATGGAAATCACTACGTTTTGAATTTTTTCTTTCAAAAAAATTTTTTTTGTCTTTTTTACTGGTTTTCTAGTATTCATACACCGTAATTATGGTTTTAATGCTTAATAATTAACTATAATAAAAGAAACAATAATAATGCATTAAAAAAATTTTGAAAAAAAAAAAATTCAAATGTGTGAGTTCCAATTAGCGCCGGAAGTCCCTTCACGTTTGGTTGGGGGGATTAGGAACAGGTTGAGTGGTATAAATTTACTTCAAAAGTATCGGGCGACCCCCAACTTCGGTCGTGAGAACATTCTAACACGGAGGTGGAGTGAACACGATGAATGGTGGAGCGGACAGAGGGAGGTAATTCATTCTCAGAGGACGATGAAAGACTGTTGAAGGGAAGGAGGTGGTCGTTGACGTCGAATTGGGTACGGATGGAGGAAACAGTAGAGGATGAGGAGGAGGAAGCGATGACAAGTGACGACGAAGTAAACACATAAGAGGAGCCCTGAGACATGGACAGTGGACAATGCCAATTTTCATAGGTGTCGTGGGACACGGACAATCCCAACGGCTTCGACTGCTCCTGCGTTTGTTTTGTATTCGGTTCTTCTTCCGTTGCTTCCAACTTTTTTCCAATTTTGTCATCTTTTGACTGAAAAAAAAAAGCAATATACTATATTTGTCATAAGTGCAATTCATTCCCCACCCCTCCCCTTCACCAATCCCATAGGCTTAATCCCTTGTATGGTTTACATGACGTAAGAAGCTAAAATCTGTCGGCTTATGCCTGCTGGTTGGTCTGAGCCGCTTTTTGATGGGGCTCTGGTCGACAAATTGCGAACTGAATGGCAATTCATCGGCGGTGTCCTCGTCGAATTGGTCGTAATTCTCTTTGTCGTTGTCTACGTCGTCGTGTCCTGAAGTTCACTTCCCAATTGCATTCGTTAAGGTGCTCTGTGAGCAGCTTTGCAGTGAAGCGGTGGATTGCGCCAAAGAAATACCGGAGTCCCTCGAATCTGGATCTTCGACTTGCACACATGATTCCATTTCTGAATGTTTTTTAAGTTTTTATAAGTATTTTGGAGCAATAAATTTTGTTCTTGATAAACATTTCAGCGGGTCAATAAAGAAAAAGAAAACAGAAGCAAAATGAATCAAATAAATAGCATTCCCATTTGTCCCCAGTGATGAATAGTTCGTACCGCCGCGCAATTATAGATTTTTTGAAAATTTTGGAAAAATCATTTTCACAAAAAAGTTTCACCTGCTCTTGGTAAGACTGCTTAAATTTAATTGAAAATTTAACTATTTAGTTCAAAAGAGTTTAACTAGACTTAAAAAAAAGAGGATGTCTACGCCTCAAAATTGAAATTTCATGAATTTTACATAGGAAAATGGTTCAAATTCCATAAATTTCACAATTTTCTTTACAAACCTGTAATTTGGGTTCCGGAATTTACCCTAAATAGCTTCGAATAAATCTCGGAAACCGAAAATTCCTGTCCCAAAAAAAGAGGGAAATCAGGGTCTTATCTTTTGCCACCCCCTCGAACTTTTCAAATAAAAAGTCGTTTCCTAGGGTAATTTGGGCGCTGATCACGAATATGACCTTAGTTTTCCAAAATTCCGACTCCCGAACCCGAATTCGAACAAAAAACCGACACTCATAATTCGAGTATAAACATATTTCTAGGGAATTGTTGGGGTCCGTCTGTTCACGATTCCGGCATCCATTGCGACCAATTTCGAATCCCGGACCCTGCACGCGGAGAATAAGTCGAAAAATAAAATTTTGGTGCTATATGAAAAGTCATCATTTTTAAAACCAAAGGGGGGACCCTTTTGATTTTTTTTGACAATTATTTTTTTGTTTTGTTTTTTTTTTGCACGAAAAGTGCTTCCAAATGGTTTTGAGGTTGCTGATCACGAAAGTGACATTAATTTTGGCTAATTTTAAAAAACAAAAAAATAATTGTCAAAAAATCAAAAGGGTCCCCCCTATGGTTTCAAAAATGGTGACTTTTCATATAGCGGCAAAATTTTATTTATCGACTTATTCTTCGAGTGCGGGATCCGGGGTTCGAAATTGGTCGAAATGGATGCCGGAATCGTGAGCAGCGACCCCCAAAACCCTAGAAATATGTTTGTACGCCAACTGAAAGTTGCTTTTTTGTTTGAATTCGGGTCCGGGAGTCTGAAATTTGGAAAACTAAGGTCATATTCGTGATCAGCGCCCCAAATTACACTAGAAACGACTTTTTATTTGAAAGTTTCGAGGGGGGTGGCAAAAAGGATAAGAACCGAAATCAGAATTCACTCTTTAAAAGAAATTGCTTCAAAAAAAGTTGTAAAAATAGTAATATTTCTCATTTTTACCCCAAGTTAAGAACAGAACAAAATAAGAACAATGGGCTGAAATTAGAACACTTGTACATCTAACACCCCTGTATTATCCTAATATTATATTCGAATAAATATCTTTCGATAGCTCTTATAAAATTAATGTACACTATCGAGTCATAATTATGGATATTATTTAGTTGTTCTGTGAAGTTGGAGCGCCGAGTTTTGGGCGGTTCCCCTTCCTTCTTCATAATCTTACTCGCTCCCCCTCTCCCCCCCCCCCCCCCCCCCATTTTTTGAGCCTTTTCCATCCTTTCCCATTTCATTTTCCTCTCATTAAAATAAAGAAATGGGCAAAATGTAGCCTCGGGTGGGAATCGAACCCACGCCTCCACCTAGTTCGTGGGTAGCTAGCTCTACCATTGAGCTACCAAGTATGGATGTAGCGAATTCCGCATGTTCACTTCTTTTTCTTTTTTTTGGTCTTTCGCCTTTAGTGTTTCGGCTTTTGGCGCAAAAGGGCGCCATGACGATTCGTCCGGATGCGATTCGTCCACCCAGCCAAAAGTGACAGAACATAAATATTTTATTATTTTTTTGTTTTTCTTTTGGCATTGTCTATTGTTATCTTTTAGTTCAAAATTTTTCTCAAAAACAAATTAATTATTTTTTGAGGCAAAATCTGTTGACAAATCCTATCAAAATTTTAAAAATCCCCGGCGGCGTCTATCGGTACTGCCGGCCATACGGGGCTGAGAGCTTGTCGATATTTTTTTATTTTGGAGATATAATACTTTCCCAGGATTTAATATTAAAAATATATTGGTTTATTCTCTGAACCCATTATTACGGATTTTTACTTTTATGTGTGAAATGCGTGACAGAAAATTGGGAGAGGAGAATTCGGATGGATTTCAAGGTACGAAAATTCAAAAAAGCGATTGAAAGCGCTGAAGGTTCAAATAGGCAAAAAACACAAAAAAAAAAGAAAAGAAACGGAATGTTGGGATGAGAAATGAGAAACAAATCCAAATCTGAAGAGATTTATCGGTTGGCAAGGTCTTCAAAAAAAAAAGTTATACAAATTGTTTGTGATGTTGCAAAAAGAAAAGTTATTTGTGTATTTTTGCCCTATTTTTCCTTGGGGCTTTCTAATTTACCTATTTATGCTTTCTGCTATTTCATTTATCTTTCTGCTTTGATTACTCTTTTCATGTCTATGGCTTAGGATTTGCCACTTTAAAATTTTACTCGTCGAATCTCTCTTCTGCCTGTCCGATGAATGATTGGCCTACTCAATAAAAAAGGCAAATTTTTTTTTAATTTTGGCACAACACAAAATATCTATCTTAAAGCGGTGATGCGACATTTGCTGCGGAGGACACAGCAAAAAGCCGAGTGAATTAAACTAATTATTATTGATGTCATTAAAAGCCCTAAATATGCTTTTTATTATAGCAAAAACTCAAAAGAATTGGTTAAGTTTCGGAAAAGTTATGATAAAAATAAAGGCAAAAATCAGACGTTCCCAAATTTTTGAACATTTTAGGTCATAGTCATTAACTTTTCCAAAACTTAACCAATTCTTTTGGGTTTCGGTATAATTAGAGTAGGGCTTTTAATGACATTATGAATAATTAGTAGGGTCTATTCTACAATTTTTTTTTCTGGGTCACGCGCCGCAAATGTCGGCCAATCCTAAAACACAGCCTAATTTTAGGAAAAAAATTTAAATAAAAGTTTTCGAGGAAAGCCAATCGGCCGATGGCCATTCCCTATGTTTAAAAACAAAAAACTGATCAAAGAATCCATCCGTAGAATTTTCATTCACCTGTCAGTTTTATTTTCAATCCTTTACCCCCCCCCCCCCCCCACTCTTCCCACATATTTTACTGCCCTGCCGTTCACTGCTTTTTTATTATCCAATTTGAATAAGGATATTGCTTGGGACTAAAGGTAAGGTTAGTTTGTGTTGGGGAGATTTTGAATGATGGGATAAGGGGGGGGGGGGGGGGGGAAGGGGGCAGGGGGGGAGGGATGAGGATAAGAAAACTCTCTCATTTTCGCCCGCGGTCTTTTTGAGGGGTTTTCCAAACACATTCAAATTTGGGGTCATTGGGAAACAGCAGCAATTTTTTGGGGTAACAGAAACTAAACCCAATTTACTAAACCTAATTTTTGGGAATGCATAAAAAATAAATTAGAGTGATCAACATTTATCCTTTTCCTGGTCTTTTTGAGTCCATTTTTCATTTGCCAAATCTTCCAATTGCTCAATTAATTAATGTTTATTTGTTGCCACCCCCCCCCCCCCCCCCTCCCTCCCTCTTTCTGTTCCACCTCAGTTCATTTCCCCCACTTTCCTTCCTTCAATATGTTTGGCTTAACTTCCCAAATTCAAATTTTCCCCATCGCTTGCCTCTTCTGTTTGCCCTTTAGTCTCCGGATTTTACTCTCAAGTAATTCGATGCGTTTGGATAAACAAATTGCGGGACACAACAGACACAATTAGTTTGGATTTGGAGGGGGTTAAAGTTAATGGTGGGCCGAGGGAGGGACGGAGGGGAGAGGAGGGGAGAGGAGGGGAGATGTTTATCTGATGGGAACGAATGATGGGAGAGGAAGAGAGAGGGTCACTGGATGATGAGGGAAGAAAGACTTCACTGGTGGGATGCTGAAGATGCTGATCTAATTGAATGGAAAGGGTAAAAGAGTACAAATTGTGTGGCTTTTTTTACACAAAAATGAGGAAGAAAAATGGCATTTAACTGAAAAAATGGCATTTATTTAACAGAGGAGGGAGGGGGGGGGGGACGCTAATCACTGACACAAAGGAGAGAATTCAAATTTGTAAAGATGGGCGGAGGGCAGGACGATAAGGTGGGCAAAACGGACACTGACACATGGACAAAGTGATCGACGGGCCCCGAGGGAGACAACGGCGGAGAGCGGCACTCATTTCCCTTTCTCCCCTCCCCCTTTGCCTTTGGTGCTGTGATTCGTCCCCCGCTCCCTCCCTCTTTTAAATGGTCACTCTTCGAACGACAACTTTCTCTTTCGCCCCAATGTTTCTTCCGATCCTTCCCCATTAATCCTCCAAATCCACGCCTTTTATCGCCCTCTTTGCATCTCCGCCTCGCCCTTCCCTTTCACTTTCAGAAACTCTCCGCTTCCGTTTTAAAAATTCTCACCTATTAAATTCTCTGTAAAACTTTATTCCGCCGGGGAATTCAGCAGCTGCACTCTGATCAAATTGCAATCAAAATTTTTGAGCTTCACCTCGCCCCTCCCTTTCCTGCCCTTTTTCGGGTTGGACGTGCCGATGAGTGACCTTCGCCGATGTGTCAAAATGCCAATTGTGCCCCGTCCCCCCGTCCCCGCCCCCTCAGCCGTCCTAAGCCCATCTCTTCTCGATTGCGCAATTCCTTCTCAACCCTCGGCACCAATGCCCGTCGCTGTGCTGTCCTCGAATTTGAATGTGTTTGTGTGGAGACCGCTTGGGGAGAGTAAGACACAAAAAGTGGCATTGAGAGGCCACAGAAAGGAGAATGGACACGGAAAGAAAGGGCAGAAGAAAGCGAAAGGGGCATTAATTGGCATTTTGGAGGACGGACGGATGGACAGAGAGAGAGAGCGAGGAAGAGAGTGCTGCAAGGGTAGGAGAGCAATTGGAACATAGTGTGACGGGAGGTAGAGAGAGAGGAAGAGAGACAATGGAAGTGGCAGAGGGTCAGACAAAAGTGCCGAGCCGAACCAAAACCTTTCCCCCATTCATTTTCCGGCGAATTGAAGAAACGAATGACAAAAAGAATAGAGAGAAAGAGCAGAAATTGGCTTGGCATTTTGTTCCTTTTCAACTGACCAACGTCCATCGAATTGGTTTCCTCTCTTTCCATGTGCGGCGGTGGCCAACAATCAGCTGATTTTGCCCAGGTCAATGCAGCTGCTGTTGCTTGGCCACGAGTGCTGTCAAGAGGGGGGCAGTGGAGACGGTGACATTTGGAAGAAATGGGCCAAATTAGCAATTAGTTGAAATGGCCAAGCAAACGAAGAACAGTTAATTAATGCTAAATTGGGATGAAATTCAAAATGGAAAAAAAAGGCGAAATGTGTGGAACAATGAATGAAAGGGGAGAGAAGGGAAGACAGGCGGCGGGGAGGGGGGGGGGGGGCTGAGGGGGGGGGGGTACCCCCCTATTGGACCTGTCCCATCCATCATTTGACAATTAGGAAAGGAGCAGACAGAAAGGAGAGGAGACTAAGCAAAGCTCCCTCCCTGTGTAGCTCCTGCCTTTTGCCCCGGGGATGAGAAGCCCTGGGGCATTTTATGCTTTGGCCATCTGTGGTGGAACATTTAAATGGGAAAAAAGGCAAACAACACACTCACAAAATAACACCACATCAGTGCCACAGAAAAAAAAAGAACGGAAAATGCAAATGCAGGGACATCGCCCGCAGGGAAAGAGGGGGCGGCATAGTTACGATTATAATGACATTTGGGGGGGGGGGGTGGGCATTTATGTGATGATGACTTCTTTTTGGAAGCCCAAAAAGGAAAAGGAGGAGATAGATAGAAATGAAGAAAGGAAAAGAGGAATAATGCAAAATCACCTTGGGGGAGGAGTGGGAAAAGGGGCGGGGACGGTCCACTCCTCCTCAGCCGAGCGCGATCAAATTGGTTGATGGTCAGTCATTCACTCACGACACATGGGCACGGGAGAGGCTAACAGGCGGGGCGAGGGAAAGGGGCGGGGGGGGGACGGGGGGGGGAGTTTGATCCGTTTGCTAAACGACAGAACCCGGAATGACGGAGAGCGGAGAATGAATTTTTCCGACAGGTGCGAGACGGTCGTCCAAATGGACGAACATTTGTCGAATGAGAGACAGAGAGAGAAACTATGGATAAAAGAGGGACAGGGAACACGGGGTAGGCCTGAACTGCTGCTGGGCTGAGCCGCAGGATGGGCGACGATGACCCAAACGGGGACAAGTGTTTTTGCCCCTCCCTCCATGGGCATCCCCAGCACGCCACCGCACACATTCAAATGTGTGTGGAGTGACCCGACCCCATCAGCGGACTCTCCCACCACTGCCGGGTCATTGCCAGGCTTAGACGAACGAACGATGGAATTGGAGATGGACGATTTCCCTGGAGCCAGATTAGACGAAGATGAAGAGGAGCAATGGGAAGAGAAAAGTGGGGCGGGGGAGAAGAAAAGCCCCGCGGGTGGGGGGGGGGGGGGGGCGAGCGCGGTGAAATGTCTAAGTTGGGAGGTAAGCGTCATTAAATGGCCATTTCTTGTTTATTTTTCGTTGTTTCTCTCTGCCAATTAAATGACCCCCCGCCGAATTCATTGGCCATTTTCGATGGCCATTCACTCATTGGGCACAGAGAGTGGTGGTCAATTGTTGGGACAACTATTTGTGTGCAGAAAAAGAGCGCTATCTGCTGAAAGGGGCCGGACAAGCCAAGCCATCGCCATCGATGGCTGACCATTTGCTGGGGCGGGGCGGGGGCGGGGGAGGGCGCGGGGACAAAGAGCGAACACTGATGAGGCAGAGACGGTCGCCGGGGGCGCGGGGCGGGAGGAAGGAGGGGAGCCTAACTCAGCTGAGCCATCCTCGGGAGCGGACTCGAGATTCGATGACCTCGTGGGCATTGCGGTGGGTGAAACAATTCACTCACTCAGTCAGTGGCATTCCGAAGGGCCGTCCCCGTCGCCCTCGGGGGAAACAGGAGAGGAACCAACGGCGCGTAGTTTGAACGGGAAGGGAAAGGAAAAGGCGAAGAGAGGGTCAAGAGTGAGTGGAAAGGAAAAGGGTGGCGAGCAAAATGACACTGAGCGGCACCAACGGGAACACCTGAGGCCGGCAGAGCAGGACGACGGCCATTCGACGCATCCCACCGAGATTGGCCGGTCGGTTCACAATGTCAGCGCATTTGAATATATTTGGTTGCTTCAATGGTTCGCTATCCGAATTATTTTGGAAGAATGGTTTTTTTTTTAAAGGTGGGGGGCGGGAGAACGTCTGCTGGGGACGGCTTTTGCTGTGCTCTTCCGCTTCTGCATTATCCCCCTCAGGGAATGCTCTCTTTTTGAATTTCATCGCTAAAGGGGGGAGGGGGGAGGGCGGAATGACGCGGAAGAGAAAGTCAAAGTCATGTGGTGGTCATCACATCACAGTCAGTCAGTGGTCACTCCACACACCGGTCCTCCCTCCCTCCGCCCGGATGGATCCCATTCCATTTGGACGAAGAAAAAGCAAAAAAGAGGGGGCCGAGGGAGGGGGGGGGGGGGGTTCTAATTGTGGGAGGAAACCGTAAAATGGGGAGCTGGGGGAGGGGGGGGGGGGGGGGTGAGCAGTTTTTTATCTGCGTCCATTCGCCGACTCCGTTTCGCTTCGCTCCCTGTCCATCGCTCGTTCCATTCGTTCGTCCATTTCACTTTTCTTCTCCTCTCTTCCGCTTGAAGCCATTCATCCACTCTTTCGAATTCCCTTCAAAAAGATGGCTGCTGCTGATAAGCGATCAAAGCGGGAGGAAGGAAAGGGAATTGCAATTAATTTGTCCACTTCCTCCAAATGAACCCGCCTAAGTTGTTGGAGGTGTTGGGGGAAAGGCTGGCACCGGGGGGGAGGGGAGGGGGGGAAAGGGAGAGGGAGAGGGAGAGAGGAGAGAGGGAGAGGAGGGGGAAAGGGTGAGAGAGAGAGGGAAAGGAGGGGGGAAAGGGTGAGAGAGAGAGCGAGAGGGTGAGAGAGAGAGAAGGGAGGAGGGGGGAGAGGGACTCGGATTGGCATTGAGTTGATAGGGAGGGAAGGGAGGATTAATTTAATGAGGCGAAGGAGGGTGACAACCAAAAATAATGACTGATTGAGAGCGTAACGGTTCTGGGGGTGGGTGGGGGGGGAGGGGGGGATGGCAAGGTGAGTCGTCGGTCGGTTGGTTCAGTTGGCTGCTGCCGCCCCCCCCCCCCCCCCCCCCCCCCTCCTCGCCCCGTCTCACTTTGAATTCAAATTCGACCACCTCCCCCCCCCCTTTCTTTGGGCTTTTCTTTCGCGCCCCCCGCCCCCTCCGTTTACCTTTCTTTTTTTTACCCCTCCCCCGTCTTTCTTCTTCTTCTGATGATGCACTCCCTAAACTGCCATTTCTCATCCATCCGTCCGACGACATTTATCCCACCCAAATCCGGTCACTGTGTCAAATTTCACGCCTAACTCAAAAAAGCAAAGGGCAAAATGAGAAAAACGGTGCACAAGGAATGGCGGAGAACAAAGCGAAACCAAGGAAAATAGCGGAATTTGAAAAAAAAACACTACCTTAAGATTAAACAAATTAAAAAGATTTAAACCACAGATAAATTGTGAAAATAGCGGAACATCAAACCCAAATTAACAAAAAATTAATTAAATTAAAAATGATTACTTTATTTCTTCAATCAGATCAATGGCAAAATGTCGAATGCAAAGCCAATCTCTGTTGATTATGTCGCTAAAAGTGAATTTTTCTTTGTTTTCGATTTAAGGCAAACATAACAATGCCAACGCAAAATTGGAGGGCTTTATAGGAAAGTGACTTAATGAATCGGTTAATACAAAATAACCCAAAGGAAATCAGAAAAACATTTCTGAAATAGGTTTTTGAAGTTTTTCCCTTAGACAATCATTTTGTTTTGTGATTTTCAACTGTTTGTCTCAATGCGTCCGACCACACAAATGGTGATTGATCAGCGGCAGAATAGGGTATGCCGAGTCGGTCCAATTGCGGTGACTAATCGGTCGGTCTTTCATTCATTTGCATTTGTTCGCCTTTCCCTTTGCCTCTCTTTTTTTTGAATGGTTTTATCAATTGACCCGTCGTCAGGGATATCAGCTGAAGAATCTCTAATTGTGCTGAATAAATACATAACATTATGAAAAGGATGAGATGAAATGCTGTAAAAAGGGGGGGGGGGGGCGAAATGTTATAAAATAAGAAAAAAAAAGTAAAAAGTGAGAAAAAACTGATCGGGAAAACGGAGGGAGAGACAACGGGAAACGAAGAGAAATGAGAGGGGAAATAAACGGAATGGAGAGGGGGGGGGGGGAACCACTCACTCTTATGAGAATGATCAGTTCACCCCCCCCCCACCCTTTTCATTATATTATCCCCTCCTTTCCTCCCCCCCATTCATTTGTCAATAATTGTCCCCATCTTCGTCTTTATTTCCCCGTCCGTCTATGCTCTTCTGAAGGGGACTGTTACTGCGCACTCTCTTCGGCCGTTCTGTGCTCAGTTTGGCATTTGTGCCGTTCTCCGTTCCCACTACGTCACATTTATTTTGCGTTCTCTGAGCGGTGAATACGATGGCTTAAGAATCTGAAAAAGGAATTAGAAGAGAGAAAGGGGGCGAGGAGGAAACGAATTGACTTGGAAAGAGCACAGCAGACTTCTGTCCACGTTCATCACGGCGCCGGCGTTGTCAAATGTCCCCGCACTAATTCGGCGCGGAAAAAACGGTGACGAGGGCCACCGCCGACCGAAGAATTCGTAGCCATCCTAAAAAAATTAGGAAATGGCCAAACAAAACAAAAGAATGATTTCTGCATTCCTAAAATTGGATAAACAAATTCACCTCAACCAATTGATGGCCTCGGACGACGATGTCCAAGTCCATCCGCGAGAGAAAACTGCTGAAGAACGTCGACAACCGAAATGTAACTGACGCCCCGGTCGTTGGGGGCCCAACCGGTCGCTTTTGGGTCGGGGTCGGACCAAAGAATGTCGCAGAGCAAACCTCAAAAAACCGATCAGTACGTTTCCTTCCCACCATCCGAGATCAAAAAACAAATTCGTAGAATTTCTTTCTAATTTTCTATTAATTTCTTATAAATTTTCTAGTTTTTAAAAAAGGCGGTGGAAATAGTGTAACAAAAGAGAAGGAAGCGAGAGAAATACAAAATATGGGACAAAGAAGTATTTGTCACGCATTGCGCCTGGGGCTAAGCCGGGAAAGGAGAGGCGCTTTTGGCATAAGGAGCCCTGGGGTTTTCGGGACACCCATCGGACAAAACCCTGTCGGGACAGTGATGTATTTTATCACAAGGACCCAAAAGACGAAGTCGCCGACTTGGAAAAATGGGGACACAGAAGTTCGTTGCTTGGGATTGCATTGCGAATGTCTCTCTCTCTCTCTATCAAACTCACCCGATTCTTGGACTTCCGCCGGTCGCTGTATCCGTTTGAGCTGCTCCAACGTCCTCAAATGTGGCGAAAGACCGCCATGACAGCAAAAGATTTTGCGGTTAATTAATGCCGCGACCGGCAGACAATTGAACACGTCTTGAAAGGCCTTAAATGCCAAAATTGGCCATGGCAATGAATTGATCAACCGACTTTCCACACCCGAATGTTCATCCTATTTTTGCCTGAATTCGTTTCATGTCAGAATGCAAACAATTCCCAAAAATCGCCCACATTCGTTGTAAAAGCCGTATATCCGATTCAGCGAGGCCACTTCGTGATTTCCGCGGAGGAGGAAAAAATTGACGGGATATTTGAGTTTGTAGCACAACAGCAAGATTATTGTCTGCAAAAGTGTGGGCATTTGCGAATTTGAGACATTTAGGAAGGGAAGACACCTCCAAACTGCGGGGCCCTCTGTCCACGTAATCGCCAAGGCACAAATAATTGGATTTGGGAGGAAAGCCGCAGGCGTGGAAGAGCCGAAGCAAATCCTTCGGGGGGAGGGGCGATGAAAATTGTGGGACAAAGCGGGACTGATGGGACAGCGATCGAATGGACCGACTGAGAATTGCCCGTGGATATCGCCGACGATTTTGAGCGGGGCACTCAGCTCCAATAACATCGGCTGCGACAGCAGCAAGTCGCGGCTGAGCATGCACAGCGCCCGCAATTCCGACTCGCTGACGTCGACGCCATGCCGCCACTGCGCATTCGTCTGACAATAGCGGGAAGAATGTGTTAGTACCGGCTTAAGTGATGAAATCATAAAAAACATTTTAACTAGGGTTGAAAATTTTGAAAATTTAGGTATTGTATCCCGACGACAATTCGGTGAGGTGGCAGAACTACTGTTTCTCCATTCGTTTGCTTGGGTACAAACGGCTACCGGACGTTTCGACAAGATTTTTGAAAATATCGCATTAATCACAATGCCAAAAAAGTCTTCTTTTTCCTAACCATTTTCTGGATGCGCAATATAGAAAAAATTTAATTTAATGACAAATAAAAAATTGTTACTTTTTATTCAAATAATTAAAATTGTTCACATTAACATTCTTCAGTCTCTCACTCACCCATGGATAACTTAAGCATAAAAACGAATTGTGATAGTAGGAAAAGAACCTAGTGATAAATAAATTCTAATAATAACAAATTTTTAAATATAGGAAACCATCTTCGGAGGATGGCGAATGGATAAGAAGTTCTAACAATTGTGACAATGCGCAGGCTGAAAACCCTTAACTTTCTTAGCGAAACCAAAGAGAGATAGGAATTCTGGCGCTACTTACAAATCAATCCATTTTGAATTTTTTTTCACTTTTTTTTGACTTTTTTTTTTTTTTGTCTATTTACACATAGTGATAAATATTATACTTTTTTTACCAGATGGTACGTATTTCACGCTATTAAATAATTGATTATGACAATCTGCTGTGTCGGCCACCTTCTTTGGACGAAATCAATTTACGTTGGATTTACAAGCAGAATTCAGAGGAAATACTACAATTTCTGGCTTATCATGGACTTATCAAAAACCAAATGGAGTGCAACAAGTGTTTTAACAAAATGTCATTTACAAAAAAAAAACGCAATTAATGGATGGTTTTATGGTAAAGCACAATTTATGCTAGGGCTAAAGGAAGAACTATTATTAACGCTTTCTGTGGTCTTCTTCGCCATAATTATACTTTTATTCGCCATAATCATTCTGTTAATGCTTAATATTTATCATTATGTGTAAATAGACAAAAAAAAAAAAAAGTCAAAAAAAAAGTGAAAAAAAATTCAAAATGGATTGATTTGTAAGTAGCGCCGGAATTCTTTTCTTTTTTTAATTGGCATGATAATATGAGATTTTTTCAAAATATTGTCTAACGGGCATTGTCGAAACGTCCGGCCAGCAAAACTATCTCAAAAAAATTGTTTTTATGCAAAATTTTCTACAAATTGGCCTTTCTACTAGATTTTTTCTGATTAGTGCTCTTGGAATAAATTTTCCAAATAGGGATAATCTTCAAAATGGCAATTTTTAGGACCAAAATCCATTGGCAAATCACTTTCAGAGGGTTAGTTATTTTGAATTGGTTGATTAAGAAAAAAGAAATGGCGCTTCAAAGTGGGGGGGGGGGACGAAACGTACCGCGACGAACTGACCCGTTTTTAGGGGTGTACCTCAACGGCGGACCAGCTAATTTTAGAATATCATAACTTTTTTCTAACTTGATCTCTCGAAATTGTTGATAAAAATATATTAATCACTTTTTGCTTCTTTTATAATTTAAATATTGAATAAAAAATTTATTAGTACTTGAGCTGTTGGATTTGTCAGACGTCCAATTACGTTGTCAATGTCAATGGATGAGCAAGCGAATGATTTTCGCCGTGTCACTGTTACCATTCTTGGATTTAAAAATATTTGTGCAAAAGTAGAAAGAATGAAGGAGAAAAAAAAGCATTATCAAAGAATGGATCATCGCCAAAAGGAGAAGCAAAATGGCGGACAATGCCAGCATACCACTGACACATTATGCGATGCCATGCTATTGACTATAATACAATGGCATTGGCACATTATTCAATGCCATGCCATTGGCGTATCATATAATGCAATGCCATACCGCAAAAAAATATTATTATTGCCGTGCTATTTGGGCTATTCATTGTCTCCTGAATACCAAGTATTCATTCCTATAAATCCTCATGTCCATCATTTTATCCTCACCCCCCCCCCTCCCAATATTCATTCCATAAGAAAAAGACGTCATCAAAAAGGGGAGGACGGATTAATGCTCGCTGCCGTCCGTCCCTTCCCCCCCCCCTCCCCTCAGCTTCGGGATGGCCTTAGAGTAACTCTGACAACAAAAATAAAAGCAGAGAAGATATATAAAAGGAGATGGAATTACGAAGATATGGCCAATTCAGACACTGAGAACGGTTAATGGGACGAAAATAGAGCAAAAAAAATAATAATGAGAGGTGAGGGGATAACAGAAAAAATGAATAAACGGAGTAGTAATGGGTGGAGGCGGAAGGATTGGCGGTGAATGCTATTACACAAAGGGAAAGGGGCAGACGGAAGAAGACTTACTCACTTACCCATCAGCTGACTTCAGCCGAACTTCGATCTGACCCCCCCCCTCCCCCCCCCTCCATTCCTTTCCCACGAACCTTCTCAAATACCACTTTCAATATTTTATATTCCATAGAAATCAAAGGGTCCATTTAAGAAAATCCTTCCAGAAAAAAGCGAAAAAGCAAAGGGAGGGGAAACACGGAAGAGAAAGAAAAAAGGGGCAAGGGGAAGGTCCATTACGGATGGGTGGTTCTGTTGATGGTTAATGTTCGATGGTGAGGGAAAAGAAAGGCAAACCGGAGGAGGAAGGAATGGCCATGTCGAACAAATAAGCGGAAAAGAAAAAGCAAGGAAAGAAGTACCAAGGCAGTGATGAAGTGAGGTGGAGCACGGGCGGGGGGAGGGAGGGGGAAGACGCGACGACGAATTTCTCCCTCTTAGCGTAAGTGGGGAAATTGGTTTCGCCACCGTCAACGATTGTCCATTTCCACTCCAATCCAACCCCCCCCCCCCCCCCCCTTCTACACCACCACTATCCATCCGTTAAGAAAGCGCATAATCCTCGCGCAGAAAGTGAGTGATCCATGGACCCAATCATTTGTTGAGGGAGGACACTGAGGAACGAACAATGGCACATAAGTGTTGAGATGAGAAAGTATGGACGAAGAGAGGAAGAGGAGAGGGTGGAAAAAGAGGGGAAGAAGAGAGGAAAGAAAAAGGGGGAATCGAAGAGGGAAGAGGAGAATGGAAGGACATATTTTGATTTTGGCAAGGTAAAAGCATATTAGCGCTTTCAAAGAAGGTAATTATAAATTGAAAAATAATGCTCATCAATTTGACCCTAAGGAGGCGGGGGACGGGGGGAGGGTGGTAAATTGAGTAAAAAACCTTTGTGCTGAAGGGGATATACATTTCATGTGATGCCAGAAGGAAGCGGAATGTGTTAATGTCGCTGCCCGTCATTTTGCCGACCCGTCGTTTTGCCGACCCGTCGTTTTGCCGACACGTCGTTTTGCCGACCCGTCGTTTTGCCGACACGTCGTTTTGCCGACCCGTCGTTTTGCCGACACGTCGTTTTGCCGACCCGTCGTTTTGCCGACTAAGCCAAAATTAGTCGTTTTGCCGACAAATAAAAAAAAATCAAATTTTATTTTAATTAATTCCGGGGGTTTAAGGGGTCGCTGATCACGAATATGGCATTAGTTTTTGTCAATTCCGAACCCCAGACCCAAATTCGAACCACAAGTCGAAAAATTCTTTTTTGCTTTTGTTTATTAAAATCTCTCATCATTCGACTTGGGTTGGTGTTATTTTGTCTAGTTCGAACAAAAGTTGAAAATTCTATTTTTTGTGGTCCTGTTTATACAATTCATTTTCAGCTTACACATTTATTCATTTTTAATTAAAATGGAAGGAAAAACATCGCCAATCACCACACAAAAGATGACTTTCAAAAAAGACGCTTAGTTCGTGAGCTTGTGCGTGAGGTTTGTTTATTTATTAACCAAATGAAAACTGATTATGTGTTTAGGTTGTTAGGTTCGGGCCTTACGAAAGACGCGTTCAAGGATTGCTCAAAATCAGGTGCGGAATTTCGGGTTAAAGGTCTGCATCAAAAAAAGGTAAATGGCAACCGCACTTTGAATTACCGAAATTGTTTTTAAGCATTTTATGTATGATAAAAAAACATCGCCCGACTTGCAATTAAATTTTTCTTTTAAGCAAGGACAAAAAGTCGCTGAAATTTTCGAAAAGCGAATCGGACAACACACGTGGGCCAAGCGAAACCAAGAAAACCGCAGAAATGTTGGTGGCACAGCGTAAGGCGCAGAAGCGGATGGATGGACACTTTAAAAACTCGAAAGATGTTCTTTTTTGTTGTAAATTGATAAAAAATTTTTGGCTTGAAAAGTGGCGGTAATGCGTATTAGTTTTCATAGAGACCGGACAAAAGGGTCGTTTAGTCGGTTTCGGTTAAAAAGTCGAAAAAAAGCCGACCCGTCCGCTCTCTAGTTTTCAATTCGGTTACATTGTTAGGACACCTGTACACATTACTGGTTTTCGGCCCCTGAAATTCGCAAATTTCAATTGAAGATTAGGAGTTAACATTGTATACGTATATCGAATCGCTGATTAATCACTAATATGACATTTATTTCGGTTCTGGTCGGTTTTACGCATCATATGTAGGGCGAGGATTTTTAGTGGCAAAGCTCCAAAATAGTGATTCCTAAAAATAGTTAAAAAACTAAAAATCCGCGCCCTAATCATATGTCATTTTACGCGTCCCAAAATTTCTGACAGTTTTCTATTTTAAAATCGGGTTTTAGCGATAAAAATTAATTTTCTTAAAAAAGAATTTCTCGACTTGTGGTTCGAATTCAGGCCCGGGGTTCGGAATTGTGCAAAATGGTTGCCATATTCGTGATCAGCGACCCCGAAAACCCCTGGAAACGTATTTTATACGACTTTTTAAAAATTTGTCGGCAAAACGACTAATTTTGGCTTAGTCGGCAAAACGACGGGTCGGCAAAACGACGTGTCGGCAAAACGACGGGTCGGCAAAACGACGTGTCGGCAAAACGACGGGTCGGCAAAATGACAGCGCGCCGTTAATGTATGTACACATTGTCCATTTTTATTTTTGTACATATTTTTATTTTTACGATTATTTTGAATAGTACGGGATTAAGTAATCAAAAACAGAAAAAAAGAACAGGAACAAATGGGAATGAATAAAAACAATAATGAGGTAATAAAAATAATAATGAATTAGGTCTTTAAACCAATTTTCACACTGAAAGAAAATGAACACAAAATGACAAAAAGAGACTAACAAAAATATTTGCTAAAGATAGAGGGAGGAGGGAGAGTGCAAAGGGGAGATGACTCGACTTGACGATAAAAGGAGGCAGCAAGAGACACGAGAGATGGTGGGGTGGTTGGAATGGGATGGGGTTGGAGGTGAGGTGACTGGAAGGAGCGAGAAACAGGGGGGGGGAGAGACAAGAAGGCGGAGGGAAGGGAGGGGGAAAGGAAGAGGAGGGGAGGGATGGGGGTGACGAGGGAGGGCAGAGAGGGGAGGAAGGCATAGTGGAAGAGGAGGCTGCGGGAAATAATGGTAGCAGAAGCAGTGGGCTAAAGTTTGGCAAGAATAGCGACAAGAGAGAGAGAGAGAGAATGGGACGACGAGGCAAAGGGGGAAAAAGGCGGAAGGAAAACGCGGCGAAAACGCTGAGCTGAGGCACGACCAACGACCGTGCGCCTTTGGTCGCACCGCTTAATTCTCCCCCCCTCGGCCCCTCTTCCCCTTTCCGTGTTCATTCGTTCGTTCAACGTTCTCCCCGCTGCGCACCTTTACACCTGCCACCCTCCTTTTCTTTTTTCCCTTTGGCTTACAACAGCAAAAGATTGGGGCAAACAAAAAATATTTGTAAAAAAGGAAGAAAAGGGTAAGGATCGGTGAAGAAATTTTGCAAAAATAAATTTTGGGAGGAGAGAGGGTCAATGAAAAGATTGACGACACAAAGAGCCAGTCAGTCTTATTCAATTGGAGTGAAACAAATAAAAACGAAAAGTGGCCAAAAAGTCAAGCAATGGCAAAAGAAGTGAATGCAATTTGATACGGATGGATAGAGCAACAAAAAGTGG
>JBDPZO010000024.1:14238-30026 GCA_039877585.1 Heterodera filipjevi | reverse complement strand
TTGATATGGTATAAATAAATAAAATTAAATTTTTAAATTAGTATTAAACCGGGATTAGACCGGATTGAAATTTTTGAACCGGAAAAACGGGTCCGGCCAAAATAGATTGTAATTAATGTATTGTAGCTAATAAAATAGAGCATATTTGATAGGGTATAAAATTAAATTTTTAAATTAGTATTAAAGCTTTTCTGTGCCCGTTTCAATATTTAAACCGGTAAGTCGGGATCGGGATTCATGGAATAATGGGAGTCGTCGGGGGTCGGGATCGGGATTCAGAGAATAATGGGAGTCGTAGGGGGGCGGATCGGGATTCAGGGAATAATGGAGGTCTTCCTACTCATCTCATTTCCAAATTTTAATCAGACTTGACCGTGTGAGTCGCCGATTTCTTTTTTTTATTTTTTATCGTACGTTTGCCTCGGCAAGGCTGGGATTCGCGCAAGGAAAAGTAACAGCCTTTGCGAAACTGATGTTTTTTTCGCTGGACGGGCGTCTGGGTTGGGCGCTACCCGCCCAACCCAGACGCCCGTCCAGCGAAAAACATCAGTTTCGCAAAGGCTGACACTGTTCCGAAGGCCTTTCGACTTGCCTAGCTGCACCAAGTTTGCATATTGCTCGGTGCACTCGCTCGTCGCTTCGCTTCGCTCCGCTCCTCACTCGCGCACCTATTCTTAGCGTCAAAATCGTTCAGAAATGCATTCAAATTTTTCAACTATTATATTTTTCACTGCATCTCACAAGTTGGAGCAAATCAGGGTTGGAAATAATAAATGAAAAGCACCGGGACAATCGAAATCGGGGTTGCATTTTTTCCCTATTTTTCTGTTGTGATATTATAATTAGTTCAAATTTATGCTAAGGTGGGCCGGCGGTGCCAATAGGCGCCGCCGGGGAAATTTTTGAGAAAGTGAATAGAGAAAAATTTGTAAAAAATGTCATTTTTTTTCACATTTTTTAGTTAGAAAATCGAAAAAAAAGAAGAATAAATCAAAAATTTGGCATTTTGTTAAAAAAAATTCTAAGGTGGCAAATGGTGTCAATTCCAAAAATGGTGGCAAGCCCCCCAAAATGGTGGCAAATGCCACCAAAAGGTGGTGGGTAAACCACCCTGGCCAAATGTCAATATAAATTAATTTTTTATTGGATTTAATTTATATTTTTTATCATTTGAAAAATAGCAATAATAATTTAGACCATGTTTTGCCAAATTTTGAATCTTTCTTTTAGACAATTTTACCTAGATTTACAATTAAATCCGGTGGACTCTGCAGCACCACGGACTCGATGGCCTATAGATTAAAAAAAAACCCACATTTTAAATTAAAAATGTTCCCGGCGGCGTCTATCGGTTCCGCCGGGTGCCCTTTTCTTTAGAATTTATCAAAATTTTCACAAAAACCCCCCAAAGATTGCCCATTTTTGGGCCAAAATCCTTTAACAAATCGCTTTCAAAATCTTCTTTCGATTTTTTTAAATTTTTAAAGTTTGACCAAAAAACTCTTAAAAATTGGAATTCTTTTGGCCAAAATCTGTTAGCATTGTTCGAACTGGACATAAAATTCATAAAATTCATTTTTGCCCAGTTCTCTGCCAATCAAATAATTGATTTGGCTTTACGTTGACTGTCACCCCCTCTCTCCCCATCTCCCCAGTCATTATCAATTCTGTTATTGTAAAGTGGGCCTCCTACGCATATCAGCCCATTTCCCCATCATTTACGCACATCTTTTGCAAAATCGTATAGTGCCACGTCTTATCATTCATATTTCCATCATTGTCAACAGTCAACATTTCCTTCCCTTCACATGCATTTCATTTTGCCCACTCATTTTGTGACCATATTTAAGTCCATTCATTTCATTGCCCAATTCATTCACTCACATCACTCATTGTGGAAGGCATTGCTCTTCACCAAATGCCTTTCCTTCCCCCTCCCCCCTCCCATCGATCATTTTGTGTAAAAATCATATTTTTACACATTCATTCATTTTAATGTAAAAATTGTATTTTTACGTTTCTTTATTTTATTTTTGTATTTATTGTGCATTTGTAAAATAAAGGTTTAATTACCCAAGTTTGAGATTTGGAATTTGGTGTAATTATTTCCTACCCGCATTCGCCACCACCGACCCGACCCCAGACCACAGCAAGAAGCCGAACTACCGTGTTCGTCTTATTTCTGTGCCCGCTCGCACAGAAATTGGTGACCCCGACGTGACCACATCACAACACACAACCGCGCAACACAACTGATCAACACTGATCAACAGAACGCAGAGCAGCAGCCCGTTCGCAACAACAACCCAATCAGCAAAGCCAAGCAGCAAGGGACCGGCACACAGACCGCGCAACCCACTTGAGCAACACCGTCAACCGTGACGCAACAAACACATTCGCGCAAAGCCTGTTCGACGAGGACAGAACTCATTCAAGCCGAGCACCCTGGTCAAGTGTTCGACACTCATCGCTACACAGGTGAAATTTTCGTTCAAGAAAATTTCGCAAATTTCTTTGAGTGTTTGGTTTCCAAGCCAACACTTTTAGAAATCGTAGGGGAAAGGAAAAGTGGTGGTAAAAGAATTGAGTTCAGAACTTCAAAGTTTTGACTTTTTTCTCACGTTCGGTCTTAGTATTGGACTTTCAAGTCTGAGCTAAATCAGAACAAACAGATTCAAAGTACTGAGTTTCTAAGCTTTGACTTAGTCTCTGACAAAAGGGTTAGTAGTGTCGGGCTCCCAGGTTCGAACTAATTAACCAGGGGATCATTCGCGCATTCCCCCGTGCCAAACTCCCAAGTGATCAAAAGGAAGCCAAACCTATTGGGAACAAATATTGACAAAGCGGCACAAAGAAACACAAGCACATACATTGGAAGCAATCAAACCAAGAGCAAACGCCAAGCATGTCTTCACCAATACAACAGAAATTGGGAGCAGCTTTGAAAGGGATCAGTCGAATCCGCACGGCAGCAGAACTCACAATACTCTCTGATGCAGCAGCAAGCAACTTTGAGAACGCATTAAACTTTGAGGCGCAACTGGACAAAACGCAAAAAGAAACCAAAACATTGGAAGTCTTCCTGGACGATATACGTGAAGCATTAACTGCGTGGACTGATCTGCTCAGAAAGCAACCGGCAACTGAACGTGAAACCGGAGAATCAGAATTTAACGCATTCAACAAAAAGGAGAAAATCAACGAGAAAGTTGATGAAGCAACTACGAAGTTGCGCGACATTCGTGACTTGATTGGCACGTTGTCAATCAATGCCAAGCTCTTCCGCAACAAATACGACATGGAAGAAAGAGCAGCCCAGGCGGCACACGCACAAACGCTACAAAAAGCAGCAACTCAAGCCACTCTAGGCAACCCAACTCCGATGGCCCGCGCAGCACCATTCTTTCAAATCCAGCCTGTCCAACTGGAAAAATTCGCTGGCAACAAAAGGCAATGGCCAGAATTCTACGAATCATTCAAATCCGCAACTGGATCCCACGCACTCAGCAAAGCTGAAAAATTCAACATCCTGCGCAACTTGCTTATTGGCGAAGCAAGAGAACTCGTCGCTGGCTTCAGATTGGAAGACCAGAATTACGACATCGCACTGCAACTTTTGAAAGACACTTATGGCGCACCCGAAGAACACATCCGATGCCTACACTTTGAATTGGCCAACCTCAAGGTCTGCAAGAACTTGCGCGACACAAGGGAATTCTTGCTTCATCTCGAAAGACTGACACGCGAATTGCTCAACGCAGGAGCAGACATCGAAGGCCCTCCTACATATCTCATGCTGGAGAAGAAACTTACGCCGCCATTTTCTGCGCACAATACTCAACAAGAAAGGAGAGGACCCCGAACACTGGAACACATCAAAGTTCCGAAACGTGCTTAGTGAAGCAGTGAGGAAGGAAAGCCAGATCAGCGAAGTGATGGCAGAGTATGGACACTTCCAAGCCAGGCCCCCTCAACCACACGCACGACAACAAAGACCGTTCAACAACGGACCCAGATTCCGTGAACGAGCGCCATTCCCTCAAATTCGAGAGCGATCATTCATCACATCCGCAGTGGATGAAAAACAAAAGCGATTCGGCAGCAAGCCGCCCCAGCACAAGCCAGTCATCAACAATGGCCAAAGAACCAAGCAATTTCCGCAACCAAACATGCCAAAGCTCAACGAAGTGAGCAGACAATTCCAACCTCGTCCAAACGGAATCAACCAAAACAATCCGCCTTCACCATGCCTCTTTTGCAATGGCAACCATTGGAACAATGAATGCCGCAAATATTGCACAACTCAGCAACGAGCAGAAGTTGTCAAAACCAAAGGCTTATGCTTCAAATGCCTTCGCTCATCTCATCGAACAATCGATTGTCAAAGACCGCACAAATGTTATACATGTGGCCAACAGCACCCAACAGCTTTATGCCGCAACGGCAAGGACAACAATAGGCAATTCGCAGCCGCCACATTCGTTCCGCCGCCAACCCCAAGGCCGAAACCTCAGTCATTTGAAACCTCTGCAACTGAAACTCAAATGTGCAACGCAGTCAAAGGTACTGACACCCGAGCATTACTCATGACGACGACGGCGACCGTATTCAACCCGGCACAACCGCATCTCAGCATGGTCGCATCTGTCTTCATTGATCCCGGCAGTCATCGCTCTTTCGTGTCCAACAAAGCCGCAAAACAATTAGACCTGCCAGTGATCCATACCGAAGAATGCTTCTTGACAAGCTTCGGTGAACGTGAGCCCAAAAGATACATCAGCGACATGGTCAAACTTGGATTTCTCTGTACCAACGGAGAGAGACTCGTCATCAATCTCAATGCACTTCAATTCCTTGTCAATGACATGCCAATGATCGAACTTTCCGAATTGGATCGGAATCAGCTCAAACAGCAAAAGCTCACACCGCCACATCAAATGAAGCAACCGGACATCATGCTTGGCATTGATGTTTGGCACGATTTGCAAGTGCAGCAAACGGAAAAACTACCGAGTGGATTTACATTATGCCGCTCCCAAATTGGAAGAATCCTTAGTGGCACAGGCAGAATCGAAATTGGACAAGCAACAAACGTGACATTTGTCCTCACAGTTCAAGCAGCGCAACCCGAACAATCTGAAAACGAAGAAAATGTTTTCACATCCGAAGACGATCTGAAAAGAAACGATGAACTGAACACATTCTTTGGTCTCCATTTGATCGGGATGGATGACTCATCAACACAAATCGATCGAGACGAAGTCATGATAAACTTCAAGAAGAATCTGACGTTCATCAACAATCGTTACCAAATTGCACTCCCATGGAACGACAGAGTCGGCACACTACCGACCAATTACCATCAAGCAAAAGCGCGATTAATTGGATTGATCAGCAAACTGCGCACCCTCCATCTTATCGATCAATACCAAGCAATCCTCGACGAACAATTGCAAAAATCCGTCATCGAATTGGTCGAAATGCCAGAACAGTCAACTGGCCCAGTTCATTACTTGCCACACCGAGCAGTCATTCGCGCAGACAAAGCAACAACAAAATTGAGAATTGTCATGGATGCATCCGCAAAACCAAAAAGCAACCCATCGGCACCATCTCTCAACGACTGTCTCTACACTGGCCCCCTTCTGCTGAAAGACCTCACAGGCATACTCATCCGTTTCCGCCGAATGGAACATGTCCTTTTGGCAGACATCGAAAAAGCCTTTCTACAACTCGGCGTACGTGAACACGACCGAGACGCAACACGCTTTCTTTGGATCTCCAATCCAAAGAAAACCGAAATGAATCCGCTCAGACGAGAAGACATCCTGGTCTTTCGTTTTTGTAGGGTCAGCTTTGGTTTAACCGTTTCGCCATTTTTGCTCAATGCCACAATTCGAGAACATTTGGCACTCTTCGACAGCGATTTGGCCAAACGCATTGACGAAAATCTTTACGTCGACAACATCCTCATCGAAATGAAACCCAACGAACAAGTCAAATCTGTGGTTCAAGAAGCCAAATCCATTTTCAAGACAGCCGGAATGGAAATCCGAGAATTCTTTGGAAGCGACATCGAAATTACGCTTGTCCTACAAAAGGATGACAACTCTGAATGGTTATGGCACAAAAAAGAATTCATCAACCTCAACAAACAACTTGACGCCGGATTCTTTGTGTTCAATCGGCGCATTGGAGAAGCAAAAGCATTGGCCGACCGAATCAAAGCCAACATGGAAGAACCAATGCAAATTGATTCACAACCATCAACTTCGACATTGTCAGGCTCTAAGAAACCGTACCGCAAAGGAACGACCGTAGGGCAACGCATGCTCAATTCGCTAATGGTCGTTAGCCTCTTCACTCTGCTCGCAACTCAATGCGCATCAGCGCAACCCATCCGACAGAAACGATTTGGAGGAGTAGGAGTTTGGCATGGACCGCAAATCATCAAAAACATTTGGGGCAACAATGCTGAGCCAGAGCAACGTGTGTCGTCACGTTTCTCACCCGCTGTCAACCAATATATACAGCGTGTACTCGCAATGAACGCAACCGCAACCCCGCCTACAACGCCCGTCAAAACAACCGCACTCACAACGTTCATTGTCACGACAACCGCGCCCCCCACTACACGGAAAAAGAGCACTCAAACTTCATGGCCAACCTCAACAAACCGCGCACCCCCCATTTGGATGACAACGACAACTTGGCCCACAACAAAACTCACGACGACCCAAACATTACCCACAAGCACAACACGCCCAAGCATTCAACCGAAACGCCCCCCGCTCATCACCCAAACATTCTTCGCACAACGCCAATCCCAATGGAAGGGAGACCCCGCAAATACCAATGGAATGGATGTCTTCTGGTGCACCGATCGCGGCAGCACAATATGGGAACTGAAAGGATCAGAAAACTCGCCATTCTGTCGCCCTCCGCCAGCTCTGACAGCTCATTGGACGACGCTCACCATAACCTTGTTCCTCAAAATCCATCGCCCAGAACTCGTGCAATCCGGATGGCATTGCGCCATAAAACAGACAAGCGAACAATATTATACAAATTTGTTCGGTGATCGGTTCGTGGACATCAACAGAACGTTCACACCCGTCTCCAAGCCCATGTGCCGACAAATGGCACTCCATCAACTTTGCCCAATGGCAAAAACGGAAATGACACAATCCGCAAACAACTCTTGGTCAACGAATGACGAACTCAACGTGCAATTTCCTGGTCCAATCGAGGGACTTTTCAAGGGAACACAAACAAGTGCAACGACAAATTGTTTTGCTCAGCCCGCGCAACTGTACGTCAAACGACACAACCTGCAACTGCAATCACCAGTTCACCATGTCGAGCATTGCACCTACGCAAAGGAATATTGCCAACTGCCAGACAACAGCTCAATCATTTGGAAAGCAAATTGCCCAACTGAACAATGCTACACATGCGACTTTGAAAAATCCGAGCAAATCCGTGGCGAATTCACCAAAACTCGAGGACAGCCATCGGCAATTTGGATTTCAGAAGATCGCCAGAAAGCACTAACATTTACAAATGCAGAACCGATAATGGCATGCGATGGCAGCTACATCGTATTGTCTGAACAAAACTTTGGAATCCGCAAAGAACAGTACGACACCATTATGCGCGACGACAGCCACCCGAGAGCAAAACGCTATGTGGAACCGGAACAACTGGCTTCACAACTTTCAGCCTCTCAAATTGCAACGAACATGGCACTTTCGCAACTGTACTTGAAAGAATGCCAACGAAATGTCCGTGTTGCCGACCCAACTTGGCAAGCGCGCAAACTCCTCAACCGAGAGAACTTACAAGCCCGTTGGATCGGTGAAACCACATTCGCCGCCTTCACTTGCCTCAACATCAGCTTGACAGACATCAGCTTCCGCGCAACAAAAGATTGCTACATGTTCATCCCCATTAAAGTGCACTTCAACGACACATACACAGACGCTTTTCTTGACCCAGAAATGCGCGTCATTTCGTTCAGTGCACAAATTGTCCGATGTTCATACCTGCGCTATCACCATCTGCAGCTGAAAAGAAACCCCAGCATTTGGTTGCGCATCGACACAAAAACCGGAACCGCCCAACAACTTCCACAATCCGCTGTTCATGAACTCTACGAAAGTGTGCTCAACCAAACGGACAGCGACTTGGACCTCAACCCTTTGATCTTTCATCAATGGCAGCTCAGCAACGACAGCGACAACGACATTTTTCCGCACATTGCCGAATTCTCAGAAGTGGAACAATTCAAGAAGAAGTTCGAGCAGCAAAAAGTCGCCAGAGCCGAAGCCCTAGGTGCACTCTCCGGAGGCATCGAAGGCTGGACCCTACGATGGCTCAAAGACTGGATTAACGACATCATCAATTGGTGGATGCGACTCGCCTGCGCATACGCAACATTTCTTTTCTTGCGCGACGTCCTGATCCCGTGCCTCTTGGCATATCTGATCAACCCCATCCGCATCACCTTCATGAGCCTGGTCGGCTTCCGCCCACGTCGACAACCGATTGCACAGCGACAACGCTTCGACGCAATTGTTCAACGACGACGACTGTCTCGCACGCCCCAACGACCTTCCATTCGCCTACGCTCAGATCGCCCCTCATCTCCAATCACTTTGGACTTGGACTCAAGGACGGCAACATTCCGCTCAAGAGCATCAAGCCTGACGCTCGACACGCCGTTCGGACGATCACGCCCGATGAGATTGGCGGACGATTGAAGGAAGGAAGAGCCAATCATTTCGCGCGGGGAATGTTCGAACTGGACATAAAATTCATAAAATTCATTTTTGCCCAGTTCTCTGCCAATCAAATAATTGATTTGGCTTTACGTTGACTGTCACCCCCTCTCTCCCCATCTCCCCAGTCATTATCAATTCTGTTATTGTAAAGTGGGCCTCCTACGCATATCAGCCCATTTCCCCATCATTTACGCACATCTTTTGCAAAATCGTATAGTGCCACGTCTTATCATTCATATTTCCATCATTGTCAACAGTCAACATTTCCTTCCCTTCACATGCATTTCATTTTTCCCACTCATTTTGTGACCATATTTAAGTCCATTCATTTCATGGCCCAATTCATTCACTCACATCACTCATTTTGGAAGGCATTGCTCTTCACGAAATGCCTTTCCTTCCCCTCCCCCCTCCCATCGATCATTTTGTGTAAAAATCATATTTTTACACATTCATTCATTTTAATGTAAAAATTGTATTTTTACGTTTCTTTATTTTATTTTTGTATTTATTGTGCATTTGTAAAATAAAGGTTTAATTACCCAAGTTTGAGATTTGGAATTTGGTGTAATTATTTCCTACCCGCATTCGCCACCACCGACCCGACCCCAGACCACAGCAAGAAGCCGAACTACCGTGTTCGTCTTATTTCTGTGCCCGCTCGCACAGCATCGAGCCAAAAAAGTCCAAAATTTTACCGGCGGCGCCAATTGGCACCGTCGACCCTTTAAAAATTGATGAAAACTAAGAGTCTGAGTTTAGCAAAAATGAGAAAATAGCCCTAAAAACCCACAAATATCATAATGCAACACATATAAGAAAAAAACATAATTTTCTTCAGTTAAATTTCAAATTTTTTTTTACCACCGTTCCCCTATACGGGAATCCTCGTTCCCCCGATTTACGAGTTCCAGAGGATCCCTGGTTTTGTCATCGCAGCTCTCTCCGTTCCCTGGTTTACCGCGGATCCCCGGCGCCCATACTACTTAAACCCCTGAACTGTAAGCAAAACCGAAGAGGTTGGCTGGCCCTTATCGAGCATAAAACTAAAATTTCGCGGTTTTCCTATTCGGGTTTAAAGCGACTACTACCCTACTCAGAAGCTAAAAAATGAAGCTATTTTGGTGGGATTGAATACCTCGCTAGTTCATTTACGGTCTAAAAAATTAAAGCGTAATTCTTAAGTGCTTTATACCACTAACCCTTTGGAATTTAGAGAGTAACCCTGGGGAATTCAAAATTTCAAAAAATTTAACTAATTACCTTCATTTCCTCGTTGTAGTCATCAAAACTGAACAGATGCCAACTCCAAATGAAAAGCAATGTGATCATGTAAGTGACCAGAGACCATGTGTAAGAGATCAAAAACCAGCCGGATACGGCACTGATGCCAAATTGCAATTTGAGCGCGGCTTTCACCAACTTTTAAAATCGGTTTTTATTGAATATTTCAAATTTTAATAAATAGAAAATTGCACCAGGTATAATGGGCAGAACTGAAATAATACTCAACCCGTTTTTAGGGATATCTATTTATGAGGAAAGATTTAAAATGTCGTATTTCGAAATAAATTTATTTTTTAGATACTTACACCTTTAAAAATAATTATATATATATATATATATATATTTCGGATTTAAAATACGAATCCCACCCTAATGATTCTGGTCATGCAAATTTATCAGCTATATTGAATTGTTCTAATTGGGGTATTCCATCTACGGGTGTTTTGGCAGGGAAAAGGTCCGGCCTGTATTCAAGCTAAGAAGTCGAGCCTGATTTTGGGTCGAGTTAAACAAAATTAATTTGAGCCGAATTTTGGATTCAAGCCAAAAACTATTTTTTTGGGGGGGGGGGAAGTGGAGAATTTCTAGTCGCAATTTAAAACTTACCATGAAAAAGACGAAGAATAATAAAATGGCGGACACCAAAAGATTTTTGCCGACCGATGGTGGACCATTCACATAGGAGAAGAGCAGTGCCAAGAACAGAAAATACAGCAAAATGTGCACAAGATAAAACAGGGCACAGGAGAGTAACTAAAAAGTTTGAAAATTTTAATATTGATTCCAAAGGTCTTTCGGAGTTTTTGATTAATCGAAAATGGAAGTGATCTGAGAGACAATTTTGTTTTCCTTTTCGTCAGTTTGTGATAGAAAATATTAATCTGATCAGAGAGACAATTCAAATTCTTGCTGATCAATTGTAAAAGCAGAAAAGGTCGTCATTTTTGCAAAATCGATATGCCACGTCTTATCACTTCATATTTCCATCATTGTCAACGTCAACATTTCCTTCCCTTCACATGCATTTCATTTTTTCCCACTCATTTTGTGACCATATTGTCCATTCATTTCATGGCCCAATTCATCACTCACATCACTCATTTTGGAAGCATTGCTCTTCACGAAAGCCTTTCCTTCCCCTCCCCCCCTCCCTCGATCATTTGTGTAAAAACATATTTTACACATTCATTCTTTTAATGTAAAAATTGTATTTTCGTTTCTTATTTTATTTTTGTATTATTGTGCATTTGTAAAATAAGGTTAATTACCCAAGTTTGAGATTTGGAATTTGGTGTAATTATTTCCTACCCGCATTCGCCCCCACCGACCCGACCCCAGACCACAGCAAGAACCGAACTACCGTGTTCGTCTTATTTCTGTGCCCGCTCGCCACAGCATCGAGCCAAAAAGTCCAAAATTTACCGGCGGGCGCCAATTGGCACCGTCGACCCTTTATTGATGAAACTAAGAGTCTGATTTTTAGCAAAAATGAAGAAAAATAGCCTAAAAACCCAAAATCATAAGCAACACATATAGAGAAAAAACATAATTTTCTTCAGTTAATTTCAAATTTTTTTTTACCACCCGTTCCCTATACGAATCCTCGTTCCCCGATTTACGAGTTCCAGAGGCTCCTGGTTTTGTCATCCAGCGCTCTCTCCGTTCCCTGGTTTACCGCGGATCCCCGGCGCCCATACTACTAAAACCCCTGACCTGTAAGCAAAACCGAAGAGGTTGGCTCCCTTGATCGAGAAAAACTAAAATTTCGCGGTTTTCCTATTCGGGTTTAAAGCGACTCTACTCCCACTCGAAGCTAAAAAATGAGCTTTTTGGTGGTGGATTGAATACCTCGCTAGTTCATTTACGTCTAAAAAATTAAAGCGTAATTCTTAAGTGCTTTATACCACTAACCCTTTGGAATTAGAGAGTAACCCTGGGGAATTCAAATTTCAAAAATTTAACTAATTACCTTCATTTCCTCGTTGAGTCATCAAACTGAACAGATGCCAATCCAAATGAAAAGCAATGTGATCATGTAAGTGACCAGAGACCATGTGTAAGAGATCAAAAACCAGCCGGATACGGCACTGATGCCAAATTGCAATTTGAGCGCGGCTTTCACACACTTTTAAAATCGGTTTTTATTGAATATTTCAAATTTTAATAAATAAAAATTGCACCAGGTATAATGGCACAGAACTGAAATATACTCAACCCGTTTTTAGGGATATCTATTTATGAGAAAGATTTAAAATGTCGTTTTCGAAATAAATTTATTTTTTGGATACTTACACCTTTAAAAATATTAATATATATATATATATATAATTTCGGATTTAAAATACGAATCCCACCCTAATGATTCTGGTCATGCAAATTTATCAGCTATATTGAATTGTTCTAATTGGGGTATTCCATCTACGGTGTTTTGGCAGGGAAAAGGTCCGGCCTGTATTCAAGCTAAGAAGTCGAGCCTGATTTTGGGTCGGTTCACAAATTAATTTGAGCCGAATTTTGGATTCAAGCCAAAAACTATTTTTTTGGGGGGGGGGAATGGAGAATTTCTAGTCGCAATTTAAAACTTACCATGAAAAGACGAAGAATAATAAAATGGCGGACACCAAAGTTTTTGCCGACCGATGGTGGACCATTCACATAGGAGAAGAGCAGTGCCAAGAACAGAAAATCACAAAATGTGCACAAGATAAAACAGGGCACAGGAGAGTAACTAAAAATTTTGAAAATTTTAATATTGATTCCAAAGGTCTTTCGGAGTTTTTGATTAATCGAAAATGGAAGTGATCTGAGAGACAATTTTGTTTTCCTTTTCGTCAGTTTGTGATAGAAAATATTAATCTGATCGAGAGACAATTCAAATTCTTGCTGATCAATTGTAAAACAGAAAAGGTCGTCATTGATCCACTAACTTGATCAATTGTGACCCAAACTCTATGGCAACAGATCATAGGTTCGTTCCTCTGCATGAATTTGACCGAAAATAGTAGGAAAATTAGCAAAGTTTTTCAGAATTTTGTCAGTTGATAAAATCCTTGTGGTTATTTGTGATCGAAAAGACTGAAAAAAGTTGTCAAGACCAACTAAACTTCTTCTGATCAGTTGTGATCGAAATATACCGATTAGCAGTGATCAGAAACTCCCAAAAACACGCCCGCTTTGAATGACCTTTTCGTTGAACAAATTGAGCACTAGGGATGCCGAATGACCCGCCATTGGCCCCGGTCTTTCAACGTCTTAAGCACCACTCTGTTAATGATCTCGCTACGTGAAGCAGCACCTGAAAAAACAGGAATGGCTATAACAAGGGTGGCTCCATTTCCGTTTTCCGCTGATTTTGGACCGGGATCCAATTTCCGTCTTCCAAATCAGAATTCTGTTGCCCTAGCAATCGAATTTCCAATGACCTTTGGTCATTGAATTTCGATTGCTAGGGCAACAGAATTCGATAATTGTAATGATTATGTGTGTATTTTTTATTGCAAATTGGCATCGATGGATAGTGATCAAAATCATAAAAATAAAAGGGAATTGGTCACATGTGATTAGAGAAATCTGACTTCTCCTATGATGAAAATCAGAAAAAGAAGACAAAAAGTGAGACCTTTGGCGTAGTCGAAAGGAAGATGAGCTTAAAAAGTAAAATATTTTTTTTAAGACAAAAAATTAACTAAAAATTTTCAAAATTAGTTTAGATTAATTTGATACTTTTACTTATTTTTGGCTTTATTTTGAGGAATGACTAAGCATTCTTTTCTCCCCAATGCTCACCTTTTCCTCGTCTTCCCACATCAACGAACGCTCATTGAACAGATCCAACATTTCCCTGACAAAAATTTCGCATTTAAAAAAAAAAAAATCAATTCTTGGGAACTTACTGTAAAATAAACGTTAAAAATTTTTAATTTGTTAGAGTGTCTTTCGAATAGGGTGAGTACAATCAACATGAGAAAAAACAGAAAATTTTCTGGCGTGACTTAGACTTGCGGACTCATTTCAGGATAGATATGAAATAATTTTTGAATTTTTCCTGTAGTCCTATCGGCATTTTAATGTTCCTCATTTTACTCACTGCGCTTTGGCATTTTCACCGCTCAAAGGTTTCTGGTGTTCCGCATCAATAGCAGTAGTGCCCGCACCATCAACAGTTGTCCTCATTGAGCTATGGTGGCGAAGACAACAAGCAATCAATTAATTGTGTGCCAATTTGGCGCAAAAGCGTTTCAACAAAATTAGCCAAAAAAAAGGGAAGAAATAATGGCACCCAAGTTCCTTGGCACTATTCAAAATTATGAGGTAATAATGACAAGGGTTTTTGGGAATAGAATTTTTCTTAGTTAGATGTGGTGTTCGAAAACTGAGAAAATTGGCTGGGATTAGGTCCAATAACAAGTTATTGGGTAACGTGGTAGCCGAAGCGAAAAAGTATGGGTGTGGGGTTTTGGGGGTAGGGGTCATTTCAGTACAGAAAATTATTTCATACGGCATTTTTATTAATTTTTGAAATTGGAGCTGGCCAAAATTTGAATACTGCCGATTGCCGTAGTTTTATAGATTTGTTTTCTAATTAATTTGCCAATTTCTTTGGTCCGAATTGCATTTGAAATCCGACTAATCACTTCTGCATTTTTGAAAAACTTTCATTGGCCAATTGACGACAAGCACTTCGGCTCACATTGATCTCATTTTTAAAACCCAAAAATTTCGACGCGCCTCACTTTTTTTTTGAAAGCCCGATATCTAACCCAAAAACCATCGGAAAACAGAACGGGCACCGTCTTTACTCTGAGGGCACGACCGAGAATGATTTTGTATTTGAGACAGAATTAGGCATGCATAAGAGCCTTGAAGTTGTCCAAAAATCCCATGACAAATTTTTAAAAACAAAAAACCTGGACGGAAAAAAGCATGTAAAATTATTTTATTTATTATAACCTCGCTAGAAAATTTTTTTTAAACTTTAAACCCCCGTCAATGTCAGTCTCGATCTCCACCCCACATTTTTTGTCCCAAAATATATCCCTCAAAAATGCCGACTTATCCCTGCTTTTCCCCCTTTTTAAAACCAAATTTTCCGACTTTGGTAACCAGTGAATTTTTATCAAAATGAACAATAATTTAGACAAATATTCTAATAATAAATTTACTTAAATATATTCCGTACTGAAATGACCCCTACCCCCAAACCCCCCACCCATACTTTTTCGCTTCGCCCACACCCATACTTTTTTCGCTTCGTCATAGCACCTTTGGTACCAAACAGTGGATGACCTAAACATCCGATGGGTTTTTTCCAGGACTCCAGTTTCTTTTTTGGGTGGAGGGGTGGGAGGGCAACGGTTACCCGAAACTTCCGCCCTGGTCCATTTTGTAAGTGCATGTCTCGGTCCCAAGTTCAATTGTTCGGTCTCGGGTTTTCGGCATGGAAACCATGAGGCTAAATGAAAAGTATTAATCCTTAAAAATTTAATTTTGGGGCAAAGGGCCAAAATGGCCCGGAGGGACCATTTTTATTCTGTAACGAAATTAGAAACAAAATGACGGAGAGCGGAAGGGGACAGACCGCTAAATGTGGGAGTGTAGGACTAAAATTCTTCGCACAACAAAGCAACGGATGCAAGGAATAGGGGGGGGGGAGGGGAAGCGGAGACCCATGGGAGAGGGCGGGAGGATTCATCCCCGGGCGGGCCATCGCTCCGTCCG
>JBDPZO010000024.1:0-11487 GCA_039877585.1 Heterodera filipjevi | reverse complement strand
TGATCCACTAAACTTGATCAATTGTGACCCAAACTCTATGGCAACAGATCATAGGTTCGTTCCTCTGCATGAATTTGACCGAAAATAGTAGGAAAATTAGCAAAGATTTTTCAGAATTTTGTCAGTTGATAAATTCCTTGTGGTTATTTGTGATCAGAAAAGACTGAAAAAAGTTGTCAAGACCAACATAAACTTCTTCTGATCAGTTGTGATCGAAATATACCGATTAGCAGTGATCAGACACTCCAAAAAACACGCCCGCTTTGAATGACCTTTTCGTTGACAAAATTGAGCACTAAGGGATGCCGAATGACCCGCCATTGGCCCCGGTCTTTCAACGTCTTAAGCACCACTCTGTTAATGATCTCGCTACGTGAACAGCACCTGAAAAAACATAGGAATGGCTATAACAAGGTGGCTCCAGTTTCCGTTTTCCGCTGATTTGGACTCGCCCCCCGTCGTCCACGGAGCGGGCGGCGGTCGGGAAAAAGGATCAATAATCCCTACACATGCACACATTCTGTTGTCGTTGCCTTGCCCCGGCCGAAGAAGTGATGGGCGAACTTTTGTGCCCCAAGGGGCCCATAATGGGACATAAATAGCCAATTCGGTACTCGAGCCCGGGCCAACTCAGCGCCAACGATTTGTGGAGAGAGTCCTATTTAACAGATTTGGAAACATAAGTAAAGTATTAATAAAAAATATGGTCTTGACAAAAACAAAGCTTGGCAACTTTTAAAAATGATCCAACATAATTTCAATCCGAACTCGCCCTCAAAAGATCGTTTCAACCGCCGATGCTGAAGAATTGGTGCTTAAAATTTCCAACTTCCCGATGGGATCACAAATTTCAGCGGACTGCTGCTGATGACTGTTTACGTATATTTGCCCATTATTTATGAGCATTTTGCGCTATTGTGTTGAAGAGGTGTCCTCCATAGGTGTGAAAATAGAATAAATACGGAAAATGATTACCCGCAGGGAAGGTAAAAAAGATTTTTTTACAATTCCTTGCTGCAATTACGGGTTATAGAGTGCTTTAAGGACAATCTCGAAACACGAAGCTCGAACTTCAAAATCTAAAAATTCGAAATTCTCTAAATTTTTCGTGCTGGGTCGTTTCATAAAAACCGCCACTTTGGGCGTTTCATAAATTCCGCCATTTCGCAGATTTTTCGTCAAAAATGGGTCATAACTTTGCTCAAACACAACCAAATGAAATAATCTTGCTAGGGTTAAATAGCTATTTGTTTGCTCTATTAGCCTACCAAATTAAAAAAAATGCTTAACTTTTGAGAAGAATATAGACTTTTTTGCAATTTTTTATGGCTACAACTTTATTAAATCTTGATCAAAATTTTTGAAATTTGGTAGCAGGGATGCCATTATGCCTGGAAAACCCGGCATTTGCCGGGTTTTTGGGGTCCGTGTCGGGTTTTTGCCGGGTTTTTTGCCGGGGTTTTTGGGTTTTTGTCTTATTTTGCCGGGTTTCTTATTTTCAGTGATTTTATTGAATTTCGGTGAACATTACGCCAAATTTTTTGGCCCATTTTGCCGGGTTTTGAACTCGCGTGCCGGGTTTTTGGGTTTTGGCGATGACATCCCTGTTTGATAGGCTAATAGAGCTAACCAATAGCTATCGGGCCATACCAAGAATTTACAATTTGGTTGAGTTTACGCAAAGAGATGACAAGTTTTTGACGAAAAATCTGCGAAATGGCGGTTTTTATGAAACGACCTAGCACCTAAATTTTTCGAAGCCGAAGTTTTTAAAAAAACGAATTAGGCATATAAAATTTGCAACTAAATTTTTGAACCTAGGATGATGTTGCAAATATTTCTTTGGTAATTTGCCCAAAAGCTGTCCCATTTTTTGGGAAAAATCTGTTAATTTTTATGCAAGATCTGTTAACAAAATACATTGGAACTTTCAAAATTTTCCACGGCGGTGCCTGTCGGCACCGCCGACCCTTTTTTCAAAATTAAAAATTATTATTCCATTTCAAAGACAGACAGCGAAAAAAAACTTGCCACAAAATGTTCGATTAGCTTATTTCCATTCTCAAATTTTTTCTTGCCCCATAATCTTTTCTTTTGTTGGACTGAATGTTCGAAAAAAAATTTAGCTTTCTCCAAAACAGAGATCAACGGGTTTTTTGAACTAAGAACTTCATTAAAAAAAAATATGATTTAAGTGTCAAAAACAATAATTCCTTTTGTAAAATTTTTCACTATTTTGCAACTCAGTACCAAAGCCAAAACCTATTGCAAGGGTTGCTGCGCGAAAAAATGAGCATTTTTGAGGGTTTTTTTTATTGTTTTCTTAAAAAATCACAAGAATCTTTAAAGCCTCATTTTGAAAATTTAGCCTCATTGGCCTTACAAAAAACCACAAAATGAGGCTAGATCTTCACAAAAGCAACCCTGATTTAGTTCAATATCCATTAGGCAGAAATAAAAAATATTAAAGTTATAAATTCAATTTGTAGGGAAACCCTGTAAAATTTTTGTCATGCACATGCAATGTTTTTAGTTAAAGTTTTAGAGCCATCTTTAACAGTGTAAAAATTTCCCGAAATCCGGGAAACAAATCCCGGGACGTGACACGAAACAAAAGTTTATGAAAATGCCTATACTAAGCGCTAACGGGCACGAGTATGTCAAAAAAAATCAAGCACATCCAAACAATTCCTGTTTTCCAACTCCATTGACTGCGTAAAGCATCAAAAGGCCAAAGTCTCCATTGAATTTTTCATTTTTCTTTTTTCTATTGTTTTGCCTTAATGGAACTAAAAACCACAATTTTTTAGTCTGACAACAAAAGGAATAGACCTGGATCGAATGAGTTATTTGGATTCTTCATTGATATTATTTTACTATGTATTACTGGATAAATTTTCAAACTTAAAAATTTAAGGTAAAATGAGCAAAAAAGTGGGCGAAAAATTACGGGTAAATGTTGGAGGCGCAAATATGGCAATTCCAATGGTGTTACGAATTGATTATTAGAACCCGGACGGGATTGGGGCCCCGGCGGGGTTTTCCCGGGGGTCCCGTTCCCGGTTTTTATGGAAAATTACCGGGAACGGGGGTGTCCCGGTAAAACGGGGGTTTTTTTCCCGGGGGCTCCGTTACCGGGTCATCGTCGTCCCCCGTTCCCGGTCCCGGTCAATTGGACTGGGACAAACGGAGTTAAATTTTCCCATTGATGGGCCCTAATTTTTTAACATTTAAAAAATCCCCATAAAAGATCACTTTTGTGCCTAATTTATGATCAAAATACACTCAAATTCCAAAATTTTCACCGGCGGCGCCTATTGGCACCGCCGGCAAATCGATTTGTAATGACCAGGGATGCAAATCTTATGCACAAAAAGTGGCTAAAATATGCACATAAATATGCAAATAAAATAGTGAAAAAATTGTAAAATATGCATAAAAATCGTAAAATATGCACTAAAATCGTAAAATATGCTTTAAAAAAATTGAAAATTAGGGGTCAAAATTTAGGTTAAAAAATTTTATTCCTCATAATTTTAATCGGTTATTTTTTCCGTTTGCAAACCCCGAAAATTCTAAAGAGCTAAATTTTCAAAAAAAATAGGGTTACCCGAACAAAAAAATGACAAAATTTAAAAATGGGATTTAAAATTTTAGGCACACTCAAAATTTTGTACGAATTTTTTATAAAAAAAAACTGAATATTTACCAAAAAATGGCAAATATACACGAAAACTGAAAATATTTATCAAAAGTGGCGAAATATGCACGTAATCATCAACCTTGAGAAAAACGGTAGCAAAAGAATTTGGTAAATTTTCTGCAGAAGCAACCAGCAGCACCGTTATTTAATAATCAACTACCTTCTTTTACTACCACCAGCAGCTATTTCTGCAAATTTTATGTTTTTCTGTCTCATTTCTTAATTCTTTTAGATTAAAAAATTTATTTTTAATTTCTTTTAGTTTATAAACGGTATTTTATCCTATTTTGAGTAAATTTGTTTTCCTTCATTTTGAAGTATTTAGAATCAGTATTTTTAAAAATATTTAATATCATTTGAAATAGGGTTCAAAACCCGTACCCGCATATCCGTACCGGTACGGGTTTACCCGCATATCTTAAGGAAAAAAACCCGCATGCGGTTCTTACCCGTAACAGATTTGAAATTTGAAACCCGTACGGGTAAACCATGCGGGGACCCGCAAAAACGGGTATTTTAAGCAGTGGTAAAGATTGGATATCTTACAAATTTATTTATATTTTTTTTCAACAAAATGCCAAATTTTATGATTTATTTCTTCGTTTTTTTCAATTTTTAACTAAAAATTTCAAAATAAACAGTTTCCCGATCTTACAAAATTGGCATTTGAATAGACTTTCGGCACAGATGGCGGGAGATATTTTGATTGTGAAGGCAAACATGGACAAAATTGCGACGTCGATTGATGACGATGAAAACGAATTTTTTGAGAATAATGGTCTGATTAAATTATCGCTTTTTTTTTTAAATTGCAGTTATTTAAAAGAACAAATTTTGAATTTTTTTTCGAATTCAAGAGCCAAGCGTTAAAAAAGCGGGTACCCGGGTACCCGCCCGCACATCCTCGAAACCTGCATGCGGGTACGGGTTTACCCGTCCGCCCTAAATTAAAAACCCGTTACCCGCATAGAGCACTACCCGCATGCGGGTTTTGAGCCCTAATTTGAAAGAGTAGACTTTACTTTATTTTTTATTTATTTTGATGATTTTTAAATTTTTGAAATTTTGCAAGCATATAGAGCTTAATGATACTAAGAATACTTAGTTTGGTTCAGGCATGTGCACGGACACGGACAATCCGCGGATATCCGCGGATTGTCCGGATACGGACGGATACGGATAACGATTTTTGAGAAATCGGACGGACACGGACGGACACGGATATGAAGGCCATATCCGCGGATATCCGTGATATCCGCCAGTTATTTCAACGTGGGAGTGTTCATTAAAGATTTAATAATTTTAACAGAATGCCAAGAAATAAATGTCTTTCTTTTTATAATCTCTCCACAGAAAAAGCACAAATTGACCCGCGCATTCTTTTTCATTCATTATTAATTATTAAATATTGTAAATTAAGAGTATGAAGGATTTTCCCGAAAAAGATCCCTCAGAATTTAATAAAGAAGAAATCGGACAAATTCTTTCTCTCGAAAAGCAGTTAAAAAGACGAGCATTGTTCTACAAACCGAAAAATGATATGATGCCAGAAATTTGTTTTCCATTTTACAATAAGGATGGCGATGAAGAAATAGCTTTTAAAGAAGGTCGCATCAAAAATGTCGTTGTTTGCAAGTTTAAGGAATGTAACACTGTTTTAACATGCCCTGGTGGATCAATTAAGTAATACAGAATTTTGTAATTTAATTCGGAAATATTTTTTACTTCTTAGCGCACATTATGAAAGTCATAAAGTAAGAAAGCGCCCTCACGAATCAACGCCAGCAATTTCTTCATTTTTGTCTTATAAACCAACAACATCTGAAAACGCAGAAATTACCAAAATGCTTGCTGAATTCTGTATTGAGAGCGGGAGTTCATTTCGGTTTGCGTCGTCCCTTGCGATGAAGAATTTTTTAATTAAGAGCAATAATTTGGGGTATGAAATACAGGATATATATTAAAATAATACTTTAAAAAAATTCAGCACAAGGAGGAGCAAAACGCTGGGCGACGATTTTGAATTGCCGAACAGAACAACGATAAGCAGAAAAGCGTATCACTTAGCTGACTATATTTTGCTGGACAAGAAAAGGCTTGTGGCAAACGCTTTGCAGAATATTGGAGGTATTGCCCTTGATTATAGTTTTAGGTACAGAATTTAACATTTTTTCAAGCGTTTTTTGTTTTTATTCAGAAAAAGTGATTCTATCGGTGCTGTATTACATTTCATTGATGAGCAATGGAAACATAAATCGATGATTTTGGCTTTTGCTGGCCAGATTACAGGAAAAACTGCAGAAGAAACATGGCGCAGACTTATTGAAATTTTGTCTGCATTTGATATTTCGGAGGATTTGTTGAAGCAACAAACATTCGTAACTGATGAAGGACAAAATGTTTGCGCTGCTTTATACATGAACAATGTATCGGGTAAAAAATGCGTCATAATTATGTATAAAACATGCATTTAGCTATAAAATGTATATGCCATGTTTTAAATACCGTTGCAAAAAGGACCTTTACGCCATACAAAATTGGAAGACAGTTACTGCGCGAGACTGATCTTAGCCAAAATGAGCGTGGATTGATTAATGAAGCTATGGAAATCATTAGCGCTGTTAAAAACGTTGGCACTTTTTCTAGGTTATTATTAATTCTTGTTTTCTTTAAAAAAATAAATTTTTTAAGAAATCATTCATGGCTTCGAAAACAGCTCGAAACTATTCCCCAGGAGGAAGTGACAACGAGGTGGCTGAGTAAGCTGAAGATGATAAGGCGTGTTTTAAAAGTGCAGCCTAAACTCAATGAATTGAAAATGGACCCAACAATAAGGCTAAAAATGCCAAATGTATGCTAAATTTTTTTTTGTCAAAGTTATTTGCATTTATCAGGAATTTTTGGAAAATTTACGCATTGTTGGCAAGAATATGGACGAATTGCAAAACATTGTTGGCGTTCTTGAAATTTTTGAAGAAAGTGTCCAATTTTTTCAAGTTGCAAAAATCGTTAAACGCAAACCGAAATAAAATGTTAATTTAGACTGAAAATGCTGCGACTATTCATATGGTCTGGCCTAAGATATATGAAATGAGAAAAAAATTGAATGGTTTTGCGATAGACGGTGGCATAAAGGATTCAGAAATTTCGTTAGCTGTCGTGCATTCAGTTCAAAAGTGTCTACAGCGGAAGATTGACCAGGGGCTCATCACAGAAATGCATAAGGCTGCAACTTTTTTGGCGCCGAGACGACGCCTACTGGCTGGGGTTCCCGAATTGGAAAAACAAAGTGTAAGTTTTCTGGGTTAATCATTTATACTTTCTATTTTAAATAGATCCACGATTTTGTACGATGGGAGATGAGAAAGAGAAGAAGAACGTCCGTGTCCTCATCGGTAGAGTCGAATGAATTCACATTCGGAGATGTTTCGGCCGAACTTGGATTAGATGAGGATGCTTTTTTGAGCGAAAGCCAAACGCGACCAGAAAGAAGGACGGACCTGGACGAAATTGACAAATATATTTCGTCGCTTTTTGATGCCGATGCGAGGAGATGCACGAGCCCAATTGAATTTTGGAAGAAAAACGAAACAATGCTACCACAACTTTCTCAAGTCGCGAAGAGCCTTCTTTCTTTGCCGGCCAGTTCTGCAAGCATTGAGCGTGTATTTAGTCGTTTGCGATATGTAATGGGGGAGCAACGTTTTTTATTATCTGATGACAATATTTCGAAACTTCTTTTAGCTGATTCACTGAGCAAACTTTAAAAAGGCTCTTATTTTATGTTTTTGGATAAATGAAATATTATTTTTTCATATTTACGTTTTTACATAATTTTTTAATTGAATTTTTTATTATTTTTGCAAAAAAAAAAATTTTCACTAAAACGCGGATATATCCGCGGATATCCGCGGAAGGATATGACTCAAAATGGGGACGGATACAAACGGACACGGATATGAACCCGACGGATATGTCCGGATACGGATATGAGGATGTGTGTCCGTGCACATGCCTGGTTTGGTTGTCTATGAGAAAAGTTATATCCATAATGTCCATCGACTCTAAACCGGCTACGTTAAACTGACCCAGTCCGCATTTATTTTGCTCTTGTTTTAGCTGAACCCCGTTTCAGCTTTGATTGATGTTAAAAATTTACCCAAAAAAATACAAATAACATACACTAAAACACAAATAAATATGTAAAATGTTCAAAGAATGCATAAAAAAGAAATGATCGAACAAAAGATAAAAGAGAAAAATAAGGGGAAAGTTTGAAACAAAAATAATGGGCTGAAAAGGTACCAACCAATGAAACGGGTCAATGTTACAGCAAAAAAAAAGGCAAACAAAGAATAAATGTAAATAAACAAAACAAAAGTGCCGCACCTGCTTTACCTGCTTCCAGAGCGGCAAGGCAGAAAATTGCGGAAAGGAACAAAGCGATCCAATAAACTAACACGCATATAATCATTGCCGGTGTAATCACTGGGTCGACACGTTTACGACGGCGTTGACCATCAAATGCATGCTTTTGCTTATGATGTTGTTCATCAGCAGCAATGGGAGCAGCAGCAGGTGATGATAGCTGTTGACGAATTTGCTTATGATCATCATTCTAAAACAATTTTTGTCAAAATTTAGGGACGGATAAATCAATTTTTTTCCTGATCTGGGAACAGTCTGAAACGCCCGTAAAAAATACATCCTATTAACTGAAGATGTTTTTTTTCTGTTATGGGGCCCAGACAAAAGTTATAAGCCTAACAAGCTAAAAATTCAGTATCCTTCAGCAGGGGGTTTCGAGGGGTGCCTAAACATTAATGTGACAAGCAGCTAATCATATTTAAGGCTCGGAAAAAAATGCACCAAAAATCGCGAAAAAGGCACTATAATATACACCAAAAAATTGCAAAAAAGGCATTAAAAGGCACAAAAATCCTGAAAAAGGCATGAAAATAGGCAATTTTTTTTTTCACACATTTGTTCTTGTTTTGTAAAAATAAACCCCTTAAGAATGGAAAAATATTTCAAAAAATTGCCCCTAAAAATTATATTTTTTATCCAAAATTTTGATTCTCAAAATATTTTTTTTTGCTTTTTTTTTTTTAAATATTAAATTTATTTTGCTTGCTTCTCTTCGGTGATAGGGATAAAAATGTTTTTTTATGATTTTGTCTAAAATTGCTTTAAAAATTTTTTGGCTTTAAAACGGCATGAAAAAATGTGCGTTCAAAAATTTTAAATGCCTATTTTCATGCCTTTTTCAGGGTTTTTGAGCCTTTTACATGCCTTTTTTTGCATTTTTTGGTGCCTATTATAGTGCCTTTTTCGCCATTTTTGATGCCTTTTTTTCGAGCCCTATTAATCATATTTAAATATTATATCAAAAATTGGCACTTTTACTTTAGAGTCCCAAAAATGGGGACTGACATTTATTTGGGCCCCAACACCGAAAAGTACCATGTAGATTTCTAAAAAACAAAATCAGTTTTTTTTTCACAATCCGAAATATTTTCGCGTTTTAGTGCATGTTTTTTTTATTATTATTTTTTATGCATAACATAAATCCCTGATTAACATAAAAAACCGTGCTGGGTCATTTCGTAAATACGCCTTTTTTACAAATTTCCCAACAAAGTCATATAATTTTTTCAAATAATAAATGCTCCTCCCATTCTCTACAACACAAAATACAGAACAGGACAACTCACCGATAAACAACCCGGCAAAAGACGTTACGCTGATAAAACTCAAACTTACAAAATATCGAAATGCTTAAAAATTAATGAAAATAAATCAGGGATCCTGAAGTCATGAGTCATGACTAAAGTTTGAAAAATTTGCCTATGCCGCTTATCGGGACCGCTGGCCACGTATACCTCTTTCAGAAAACTAATAAAATTCTCACGAATTTATTTACAAAAAATTAGAGGTAAATTAAAAATTGTTATTAATATTTGCTGCGCTATTATTTGAATAAAGAAGAATATAGTAAATAATTGGTCAATGATCTATTATTTCTCTTTTAGTTTCCCATTTCGACAGTAACCGCATTCGACAGTAAACATTTTTGTCAATGAACTTTTTTACATTTATACTTCTTTTTTTCTCGTGCTTTTTTTACCACTGAAACATAAGTGCTAAAGAAAATTTTAATCAAAAAACCGAACTTATTTAGTTAATTGAAAGAAATAATCATTGACGAAAATATTTATAGTCAAATTATCACTGACATTTAGTACCGAGTAGATGGCGAAACGAGTGCGCCGAAAGAGCCGTGGCCTGGTTTAAATTGTTATTTGGCCCTAATTAAATGAGAATTGCAAAAGACTAAGTAAATAATGTCGACATTTTTTTATCAACGTGCTGGTAACGGTTTCTGTAAATTGTTCAAAACTGAACTAACAGTTTCGGGATAAAGAAAATATTTCCAGCTTTTACTGACCCATTGGACCAAATTTGTGATGTCCTTCTTTTTAATTTTGTCTCCACTTGGGAAAAAAATTTTGTTGCCGATGATAAACATGGGCATCGTGCGCATTAAAGTGAATATGCGCCAATCAAAAATTTTCTTCATCAAAGCTTGACATCTTTTGCCCTTACTAACAGTGTATATCTCGTTGAAAGCTTTCAATTCTTTGTCATTGTTTGAAATCGAAGATATAAATGTGACAAAAAATCTAAAAATAACTAGTTTATCAGCGACATGAAGTTTGGGCACCAGGACGGTAGGGGTCGGTTTAGCGTGGCGGTTTTAGAGTGGGTTTTTTTAGCGTGAGGGTCGTTTTAACGTGGCCGTTTTAGCATGGTGGTCAGCGTGAGCGGCTTTTTTGTAGTTTTATTGGATAAATAGTAGTGTGCGGCACGGTATCGGTTTGCCCGGTTTTGGGGGTCCGCGCCCGTGTTTTTCCCGGTTTTTGAAATTGCCCGGTTTTTGGGTTTTTTGCCTTATTTTGGCGGGTTTCTTATTTTCAGTCATTTTTATTGAATTTCGATGAACATTACGCCAAATTTTTGGTCCACGTTAGCAAATTCCCAAAAATTTTCCCCGGTGGCGCCTATTGGCACCACCGGCCCCCTTAGCCTCCTTGATTTGCAGTTTTTTGTCGCTTATGCTGTTGAACAATGACTCTCCAGATTGATTGTCTACGCCGTTGCCGTACGGAGCGGACCGGGCGGCTGACCTTCCCGCGTGCGCGGCATGCGCGTAGGGGCAAACCGGAACCGGACAAGAAGCGTCAGCGACACATCGACCGTTGCCCCGCTGCCGCCACCGTGACGCGCAACGGGCATGGACGCACGCGTACACGGAGTGGAGCTGAACGCTGCGCTCCGCCTCGGCTACCGTGTGTTGGCGCTGTACGAGGTGTGGCACTATGACCGATGGCATCGCTGGGCGCGGGCACAGTCTGTTCGCCGGCTACGTCGACACGCTGCTTCGGCTGAAGGTGGAGGCGAGCGGGTGGCCGGCCGACTGTCGTACGGCGGAACAACACATGCACGCTACGTGGCCGGCTACGCCGAGCGTGAGGGTATCCGAATTGAGCGCAACGGTGCAGCTGAACCCAGGACTTTCGCGCGGTGGCCAAGGCACTGCTCAACTCCCTGTGGGGAAAGCTCGCACAGCGGGCGGAGCGAGACGAGGTGCGCTACACGACCAGCGCCCGCGAGTTCCACGACCTGCTGGGCGACCCGCGTCAGGACACGGTGGACTTCGTGCACCTCAACGAGCAGCTGGAGTACTGTTCCGAATGTACGCCATCGGATTCGGTTAGCAAAAA
>JBDPZO010000230.1:0-13084 GCA_039877585.1 Heterodera filipjevi | reverse complement strand
TTTAAATTATCTTTTTTAAATTGCCAACAAGCAAAAAAAAATTTTTTTTTGCATCCGCATTTTGCTGATTTGATGCTTTGTTTCTGCAGAAAATAACCTTTTATAACGATTTTCTAAAAAATTTTTAGATACTTTTTCACTTTTCAAGAGACAAAATTAAAAAAATAATCGATATAAAGTGTTTATAGTCGCATTCAAAACGTTTTTGTCCAATTCAGCAATGACAGCCTTAAAACATTTACATCAAATTTATATTTTTTAATACTTTTTTTTTCGGCGGCGCTTTCTGCGGCGCAAATCCAATAGGTTTCTTTGGCTCTATTTTTTTTAACTGCATTTTCAATCTTAAACTTAATTTAAAATGGAGGCAAAAAAATAAATGAAGTTATCATTACTACATGCCGAACGATTTTATCAAATCTGCGGCTTCAGAAATTTATGCATAGTAAATATAAATGTAAATTTAATGAGTTAAGTTCAATTAAATTTAGAAAATATTTTTTATCAGGTGGGTTTTCATTTATTTTATTACATTTTTTAATTCAATTATATTTATAATGTTTTTAAAAAAAGATATTATTCACTTTTTGACTTCTATGAGTTCGAAACTTTATTGAGAATGTTGTCCAGTTGATTTTGCTTTTATTTTTGATAAGTTTTTCTATCTATGGAGTTTCGAACACTTATCTCTGTTATTCAACTTTTTATACCAATTAGTAATATAAATTTGTAAATAGTAACTTTGTACAGTTATTAACAGCCTTGGATAATTTTCAAATGCTTTGAGAGCGGTAATTCCAATATTTAATTAAAATTTATCTTTTTTTTAGTATAATCATTTCATTTAATATTTTGTTCTAGACTTTTTGCTTTTATACTTAAATTCGTATTATCTTTTGTTTAACATCATCAGCTTAATACTATTAAGAAACAAAATCAATCGAAGGGTAATTGCCCATTGGGTTGGAAATAAACCGTTGGTAAGCATTTGATTATTTATAATTCATTCAAATTGTTTACCTGCGGAGCAAATCGGTGGTTTTAGACAAGTGTGGCATGCATATGTAATAAAAATTTTTCCTTTGCAAGGTAAGGTTTTTTTAATTAGCTTATAGTTTTTTAAATTAATTAGTTTTAGACCTTTTGAATATTTATACGTATTTTAAAATAGAATAATTTTTTATTTTTTATTCAATAAATATATTTTCTACATAGAAGAACTCAGAATTTTAAAATCAAAAAATTAAAATCTTGAGCAACAAAGTTTATTTATTTTGCCAAAAAATAATAAGTTTGCCGTTATTTTAAGTTTCACTGGTAAGATTGCGGAAACATTTCCAAAATTTGGTAAACAAATTTAATTGTTCTTAAAGCAATCCTTCCGATATGCTCCAGCTCTCATGACTAGGCAACCTATACGAAACATAGCATGTTATTTTAATCATTTTTGCCAAATAATTTCTTTAAATTTAATACTTTAAATTTGTTATTTATGAGAATAAATTAATTTTATTAATAATGTAAACTGTTATTTAAAAATGACCAACGAAGTCAAAAAATAAATAATAAATAGTGGATTTTTTACACGAAAAATTGAAAAAACGTTTAGTCTTTTTCAATTCATGCCAAGTTTTTTTTATTGCATAAGCGCATATTTGAAAACTTGTAGGACGAAAAATAATAATACCAATTTACACTTTTTATTTGGGATTTTTGAGGTCAGTTTTCCCATTTTTAGGTCAGATTTTAAGCTTTTTAAGGTTCTTAATTGAAAATATTTAGGCGGTTTTTTCGGGTATATAAATTTTGGCCGTAGTGATCAGGTGGTGTTGCGATTTGGGCTTCGTAAATCTTAACTTTTATTTTATCAAGCAATAAATATAATAAAACTTAATTTAATAATGATCCAAACTACTAAATTTATGAACAAAATGGCCGGCAGAAATAGCAGTCCTTCTTTAGCCACCCTCAACGGCGGCCAGCGAAAAAATCCATTAAATTGTTTGGCTTGGGGACACTCTAATTGATGGGAAAAAACTGGCGCGCAAACAAATTCTCACCACGACAAAAACTCACCTAACCAAAAAACGACAAAACGTCACCTTAAACTCATCATTCTACTGTATTTTCTTGTTTAGCCATGGAATTTAATGTCAATCAATCTTTAGTCCCAAAAAGATAAATACAAATAAACATTGGCATGCGAAAACAAAGAAATGAACCCGCTCCTTCACAATGATCAACTCAAATTCTATAGCAAATAATTCAAAAGGACCGCTAAGAAAACACAATGGGAATGCAAATCGACTTATTCTTTCAAATGGGTGACTCCGCTGGAATATTCCAAACGGAATTGCTCCAACCCATTTGAACCGTTGCCAATGTTTTCTTCGTATTTGATCATTTTGCTGACTGATGCTGATCCAACCGCCGCCCATTCGGCACCCATCAATTCGAGTAGAAAGCCAATGTTTGGCATGTGGGACACAACAACGATATTTTCGGCTGAAAGTTAAAAAAAAGGAAAGAATAAGAAAATTTTTTTTTAAAAGATATAACCTTTTTCGTTATTTTCCAAAAGATGCTTGATCGTTTGAAGAGCCACAAATTCGTCATTTCGATCCTCCGGTTCTTTTTTTCGTTTTTCAATATCAATGATTACAAGTTGACTTTGAAAGAATTGGAAAAAATTATGCTTAATTTATTCACTGTAAATAAGTCAGTACCTTCGATTGAAAACTTGAAAATAATTGGAGTCAATTAGTGGGAAGAATTTTTGCAATTGGCACAATTTATCCGGCTGAACATTCATATAATTGGCGTAAAACTGAAATTGCCAAAATTATTGTTGGAGCAAGTAAAAATAGTCCAACGTTGGATAAGCCTGGCTCAACATTAATGCCGATTCCTTGTGGTCCCTTTTCACCACTGATTAGTCCTTTGGCCGTCTCCAGGCATGGTTTGAACGGCGATGCGTACAATTTGTCAATTTTTATCACTTTGAACCTTGAAAATATTTGCATTTTCTATTTAAATGCCACCATTTCCCAAATTGGCCTACAATTTTCCGAGTTGGTCGGCCTGATGTATGCCCCGCTCGGACAATGGTGAGTCCAAATTTTTAAATTTTTTTAAGGCCTTGTCAAGGTTTTGGTCAATGTCGAAATGAGCTTCTGCATGTCGAACCAACCAAAGTGTCTGGCGCACAACGGGTCGCTTATCTGTGCAGAATGGAATAAAGTTCGCTAGTCTCCCTGTTTTAAATCGTTTTACCAATTGTCCAAAATTTGGCAATTTCGTTTTGTTCATATTCTGCCCATTTTAAATTGACCTTGGCTAATTCGTCTTTGATGTTAGTTATGGTTTCCAAATGGTTTTGTAAGGCATGGTTAATGAGAAATTGTGCTTGCTAAAAATTCGTTTATCATTTTTTGTTGGTTTGATAAACTAACAATTTTATTCTTCTTCCTCCTATTTCCGTTTAAATTTTTCGGAAAAAATTGAATTTTTTCGATCAATTGTGAATTGATGCTCTCCAATTCCATTTCGTTAGTCGCCATTTTCTTCTCATATCTTGTCATGTCAAACACTTTTCCTTGCTTCTCCAAAATATTTATTACCTTCAAGCATTATTTTTACAAGAAATCCATCTCTTTATTGTTACCTCTCCTAATTTGTTTAGTTCGTTATTATGAAGAAACTTTGTAAGGAAAAATTGTGCAATTGTGAGGTTTTGCGCGCGAAAGATCATCCAAATAGCGTGCAAATTCTGCTTTTTAAAATTTTAAAATATGTTTTTCTTTTCTAAATTTCAAAAATTTTAATTGGATTATAATGTGCTATGTTATATCTACTGGTTATTCAAACCATGTACTGGTAGTATTTACGGCTTTTGACCTTAAAGATTTTAATCATCAATAAACGTTTTTAATTTAAAAATCCGTACGCATTTATTAAAATTGCTTAAACATTTGTCCCTGGTTAGCACACGTTTGTTTGTCTAAAAAAGAGCAAATTAAAGCTGAACTGTCTTTAAAAACGGTACACAATTATGTAATTTGCTCAAACAAATGCTTTCGACCACATTAAGCACTTTCTGTTTTGCGCTAATCAGATTTTTGTTCCATTGGTTTATTTTGCTGCGAAGCTGCCGGAAAAAGCGATTGGACTGAGAAAAGTATTTGTCCACATCACCAAAACAATGGCTTTGGCCGGCAAACCAATCAAGCTGTGTATGTTCGTCCCTTTTGAAGACTTTGCGCAAATAGTCGTCTTGACAATGCACAAATCTCAGTCCCTCTAACATTGAAAATGACCTTAATTAAAAAATAAATAAGGAGAATTTTTTGGAATTTTTTTTTTATATTTTAATTTATCTGTCTCCTATACCAAAAAGGAATGAGGTACTGTATGCATATTTTAGGTATCATAAATATTAAGGCGATCTTAGCACTTACCAGAATTGCTTTTCTGAATCTACTTTTCCCGGTTCATCACCAAATATTCGAAACGGGAAATAGGACAGAAAGAAAACAGACAGAATAAACGGCACCAATAATTCATAAGGCATAGTCAAATAAAAAGGATGGCAAACGATTATGAAGAAAAATGGAATGATAAATTGTCTATTTTTGCAAGAGAATAAGGCGAAAAACGTGGCTTAGAGGCTGAGTTAGCACTGGAATATATGATTATGGAAAACGACGAAATCAAATAATTATATTGCTATTGTATTCTATTGTTAGGCTGTTGAACATTCAAAAAAGTATCATGAGATTGAATATGAATGGGCATCATCATAAATAATAAAAATTCATTTTTATGAAGCAATAAAAAAAATTATAGAAATATTGGTTAACCGAGATTTGCGTCCTCGACATTTGCGCCCCAATGCCCAGAGGAAATCTCAGAACCAACTAAACTTAAGATTTTTAGTATCATTCAAATGGCCATAATGTGTTCAATTAGTATACCAAAAATAAAAAAAGTTAGTCAAGTTACAAAAAAATTATGACATGAAAAACACGAAAATTTGCAAAATCGAGATTTTTATAAACTTTTTATCATATTTTTTTTTCAAAATAAACCATTTTTTTGTTCTTTTAGTATACCAATAGAGTACATCGAGAAATATGAAATATACTAAAAATCTAAGTTTAGTTGGTTCTGAGACTTATACTTTGTCTCGGGGCGCAAATGTCGCGGGCGCAAATGTCGAGGCACCGAAATTTTAAGTGAATTTCGTCAAAATTTCTTTGGGTTTAAGTTTATATAAGGTACGGAAGAAGTTGACAATATGTAAAGCATGGATTCATAAGAAGAAAGGCAGGGTGTGCACCGGTAGCTCAATGGTGAGGCTTCCCACAGACTGGGTAGAAAGAAGTATGTGTTTATTTTTACTGATTCCTAAAATACAAATGTGTATGGAGTTCGATGGTGCAGTAATCAGCGCAGTAAAAATTGTAATTTTTGAGTGTCATAAGAGATTTCGCCGTCTAAATATTTTTTTAGTCTTTTTCGAAGGCTACTAACGGTGCTAGGTCGTTTATTACTGGCAATTTTACTGATTTTTCGACTAAATCTTGTTATAACTTTTCTCAAAAGCAACCATATTAAACAATTTTGGTAAGTTAGCATTTGAATTAGGGTTCCAAACCCGCACCCGCATTACCCGTACCGGTACGGATCTAACTTAATGATAGGGTCTATGTCCTTTGGCTGCCTGTGCCTTGGGGGTGCCCTTGAGGGTTTTCATCTCCATCGGAGCGGCACAGTATACGACAGGGGTGGGGGGGGGGGGGGGGACCGGGCCCTGGCGATTTACTCTTCTTTAAAAATTTTAATCAATGCTCAAAATATTTTAGGACCACTGGTATGTCCTACGCTACCTCGCACCAGTCCACCGACCCTGGCAAGTGCTAGGCCGGCTTCGCCCCGGAATGTTGGCCGGTAGCGATAGGGAGCATACCAGTGATCAGAGTAAATCTAATAATATACAATAATGAACAATAGCGAGCGCAAAAGAAAAATTCAATAGGTTTGGGCCACATTGAGTTCCCTCCTTATTAAATAAAAACCATCTTAGGATTCTGTTTTCTTTATATGGCCCAATTTAGACGTTCGTAATGCCCTAATCGCCCCAATATTAATTGCAATACTTTTGAACACCGTAATTGTCACTTAAAACCGCATTGATCACACATTTTTGATTTAAAACCCTTCGATCATTTCAGTTTTTGCTTTGAGAGAAATGGAATAAATCACTTAAAAATTTGCTTCAGTCGTCTATTAGTGGAGCAAAATACGATAAAAATGATAAATGACGGATCCTTATAACGCCAATTGCATTTATACCCGACGATGGGGTTATTTAGGCCTTAAATTTAATTGAACAATCATTATTCTTTAGGACGATCGATTTTTGACACATTTTAATTAAATATATTTTTTAGCTTACAGTTGGAAACAGTAAAGCCATTAATTAAAATTTATTCTTTAGTCTTTTTTTCATTACATTATAAATTTTTTTCTAAATTTAGCATTGTCCTTTCTGAAGTCCCTCCTGGCGCAGTGGATTTTATCCCCGCCCCCGGCGTCATCATTCAAGGGAGCCAAGGGAGGAAGTAGGTGGTGGAAATTCCCAGCCACTGAAAAAGTCGAGCCGACGGAGGTAACCAATCCTGAAGGCAGCCTACGACCCCTGAGGCTACATTCCAGGCACAATCATTCCTTGTGACTGGGTGCTCACGTTCAGAGTTCACAAAACTTGAAGTCCCTTTTTGTTGTGATGGGATGTAGACCATTTGGCCAAATGGTCTACATCCCAGTCACAACAATTTTATTAGCATTCCTATTTCTGAAGTTTTTTTGATAATTAAAACGGGTTCTTTGCCTATTACACATTTTTGATTAGATAGCCTTTTTTCTTGGTTTTGCTTCATCGAAATCAGTTTATTTATTATTTACGCCAGCTCATACTTACGCTAAATTTTATATTTTTTTATTTTAATATTTATTTTGTGTACAATTATTTAAATACTTTAAAACAAAGCATATATTAATTTTTTATCCGCGCAGAAAATGTGACATATCAGGCAAAAAAAAAAAAGATGGGATTGGTCCTTGAGGCGCTCTAGCTGCCCAGAGCCTTATATCGGCCCTAATTTAGAATTATGATGTCTTCTGAATCACCGTCACTGTCTTTTTCGCGTAAGCAAGACAAATTCAAATGAAAATAGAAAAGCGATAAAACAAAATTTAGAAGTTAATTTTCTATTTGTTTTATTTTTTATACTATTTATTTTTTAATGTTCATAAATGTTTCAAATATTATTTATTTTACTGCCGGACAGCTATTTTCATATTTTTTGATAATATTCTTGGATTTAATGTCTCTGTGGTATTTTATACCACTTCATTGTTTCAATTCCTTTGAAATTTTTGGCTTAATTTCTTTATTTGAATATTTTTGTAAAAATTATAATAATAAATTTTAAATTTACTTACATAATTATTTTGTTCCTTAGTCATTAAATGTTAATTCCAATTTTTAAGTAGTATTTTTCTTAATCAAAATGTACTTTCTTATTTTTTCCTTTTTAAGTTTTATTGTTATTCTTTTATTCCCACGCTTTATTTTATATTATTTTCCATGAATAAACTGGGCTCTTGACTTTAGCAAATGGGGTGGGGGGAGTTTAATTCCATTCAATGTATAAATACAATTTTTTTTGAGTTTTTTTTTTTTTGCGTATTGGACAATGAAAATTTTTTTATTTACTATTAATTTATTGCGCTTGTGTTTTTTAGCCTAATTCTGCCTTTCCCAAGGGCCAATGGGAGATGCTAGATTTTTTTTTATTTAATACAATAAATAGTCAATTCCTCTTGTTGTGCGACCGAAATGAAATTGCATGCAGTCTTAGCCTCCTCTTCAGCGAAAGTGATGCCATGTTGGTGTCCATGAAGAATTTGGCCCATTTTCTCTTTCGTTGGCCCTGGGAAAGGCACATTTTGAAAAAAATTATTATTTTTAACCGAGAGCGCAAAAGTCGGGGGCGCAAATATTTAGAACGCAACAATCAAAAGAAATTTACTGTGCTCCCTAACATTTTCGTCTAGCAACTTCATACGTGGTATTTTTTTGAATAATTCTTTTCTTGCAATTACTAATATTATCGGTGATTCGACTTATGCGCCTCCAACATTTGCGCCTGTAACATTTGCGCCTCAACATTTGCGCCTGCACACTTGTGCCTCCAACATATGCGCCAAAAATTAATGTTTACTTAAAGCCAGATTAATTCCATTTTATTTGGAAGATATTTAAAGGGAAATCAAAAAATAAACTCTGTTTCCAGACGCAACCGCGAGGAGATAGCAGATTTTGAGTCCTTATCAAACATAAAATATTACTAGCTATTTACAAATAAATAACTATTTTTTATTTAAAACTAACAAATAAAAAATATTAATTAATTTCTTTTAATGTTTTTATGCTTTATTCTTAATTTGAATAATTTTTTTCTTACTAAACCTTTAAGTGATTAAATAAGTTTTTTATTTTTGCATTTTTTCATCCTATATTCAAATTCAGTAAGCTTAAATTGTTGTATGAATCATCGCATTAATTTTCACTTTTATTTGAAAATTTATTCTATAAATATAATAAATTTTTTGACCATTTTTCTTGCTTAAATTACTTTATTAATTTATATTCTATCGTGCATGCTCTCAAACGTCTTTGTTTAACATATAGCAAGTAACTCCAATAGGCTTTAATAGTTTTATTATAAATTTTTTATTATTTTTTCCCAGTAATTTAAATTTATTTTATTATCAATCCAAATATGCTAAAAAAGACTAAATAAAAAATAAATGTTGGCAACCGCAATTGATATTGGAGATTTGGTTGAGCCATTCATTTTTTACGTGCTATTTGTCAATTTTTTTTTTTGTTTAGTCAAATTTATCCTTTCATTCTCTTTGTATATTCTAATCTATAAATTATTTTTCTTATTAAAAAGTAAAACTTTTAAATTTTCTTCATTTTTACAATGACTAAACTTCCCTTTAATATCATATTTTTAGTTTAAATGTACTTTTTAGTTTTTTTCGTTTCGGTCAATTTTATTGATGTCAATTTTGTAATTAGTAATCTCATATTTTCTTGTATATTCCAGCCAATATTGTAATTTTTTGCATAATTGTCTTTACGATATTTTCAATTAAATAACTTGAGAAGGCCGCATTTAATAGCGGATAAAGAATACATTTTAAATGGTTTTTTTTTTTATAAACTTCAATCAGTTAATTCTATTTCTATTTGTTTAAACAAAAAATAATCACCCCACGCGCATATTTGAAATTTTTTGTGATTACAACCCTTGGGCCTTAATCATTAACATAACAATGCTCACTTAATAGTTCGGTGACCTTACCGGCAAGAGACAGTATAAGGAAGTACAACAAAAAATCCTATTGAGTTAATAAAAAAATGCAAATGAATTAATAAATAAGTTAAAATCTTTTTACCTAGCTATTTATTAACCAACAAAGTCACAATTACTACTTGGTTTATTGAGTTTCTACAACCTAGAAAAAAACATGATAAATATAAAAATATTCACGAATGTATTTAAAAATGACGTAATATGCAAATAAATCCCTATTTTCTTAAATGAAAAATTAGGATTTTTGTGAAGGTTTTAAGATTGTTTTTTTTGACTTGGAGTTTAAAATATCCAATTACTATGATTTTTAATTTTTATGTACTTTTGTGACTTTTAGGTGCATTTTTAGGACAAATTTTATTTTATATTAGGAATTTTGGTTGGTTTATATTTGACTAAATATTACTAATGTGTTTAAGCAATTATGCAAAAAAAAAATTATAACAATGGAGAAAAACTTTGCAAAATTAAAATATTCATAAATTAAAAAAAATTGTGCCAGGAAATGCAAATACATGTTTTATTTTCTGGTAACAATAAATTGATAATATTCTATAATTTTAATGGGAAGAAACCCCAATGAGTCCTTTTTATTTTCATAATTTTAAATGAAAACTTTGTCATTGAATCAATTAAACAACGACTTGTTAGGGGCGAATTACGAGGGAGGGAGAAATGGTTTAAATCGTTAAATGTGAAAATGGAGTTGGGTGACGGTCATTTGTTCATTTTTATAATTGCAAGATTATTTTGAGCGTCTTTCTTTCCAAATATAAATTCCAAAAAATACTTTTAGAAGGAAAGTAAATTTTGTGCTTCTTGTATATTTCACTATTTTGTTTCCAAATAATTTCAAAATTAAAGGTAATATATAATTATAATTGATATCAATATATAGTCTATTTTTCTAAAAATAGCATTATACCATTCTATTGAAAATTTTCCCAATTAAAGAAATCGCTGGTCAAAACTAAGGACCAGGGATGTGTGAAGGGAAAAAATAAAAAGCGAAAGAGGCGAAAAGCGAAAAAAAGCGAAACCTAAATAAAAAAGCGAAAAAGCGAAAGCGAAATGCTCAAAAAGCGAAAATGCGAAAAGGCAAAAAAGCGAAACTTGCAACATCCCTGCTAAGGACTATTTGGGGAAGAGATGAAATATGAAATTATCGTCAGCAGTTGGATGTCATGAAACACATGCAGCTCTTCTTTTAATGTGACAGGATATAAAATAGTCTGCTGAGCACATAAAAAGAATTTTTTCATTGAAAATTTTGGTCTCCAATTTAGGATTTTGCTTTATAGATTTACAAATTTACTAACAAAAAATTTTTTTTCTTATAATCGCAATTTTACAAAAGAAAATTGTTTTTAAAAAAACAGATTTATTTTTTTAATTTTCCTTAGAACAACTTGCACTGTATTTATTTTATATTTTTAAAAATGATTTTGCATTTATTTTTACACTATCTAAGGTTTTCGAAACAAACAGAATTTAAAAATATCCGCATTTTAAAGTTTATTTTTTTTAAATATTTCTTTTTTCGTTATAATTAATTTCATCCATTTTTCCAAAGCCGACAAAATATCTCGGCTTTGAAGCAAAAAAGACCGGGTTATGCTTTGGTTTTCCTCGGGACCCTGAAAAAACTCCTGATAGGGTCTGACAAGGACGTTCGTAGCTTAGTGTTTGTTGGGGTAGAAGCATGACTACACACGGGTAAAGGAGGGCTCTTGTGTTTCGAATCTCCACGTAACTTTATATGTTCACATACGTTCGAATCAATTAATTTTGGCCGGAGAAGCGCTGCCCAAATAATTATTTTTTTATTGGTTTTAAAGGAATCTATTCAAAATACTAATAAAATATATTATGTAACAAAAAAAATATAAACTGAAACATCCTTCGATATTTTAAAAGCTAAAAAGATTAAACTTAATAAATATTCTTACAATAGAAAATAATTAAAAAAATATATTTTATGAAAAATAATTAAGTCTGAATACATCTAAGTTTGAAATAACTGAGCAGTCGATGACATTGGGAAAATGCTTCGACGATTAACGCAAACTTTATCTCAATTAATTACAAAAAACTAAATAATATACAAAATTAAAAGTTACAAACATCGGAATGCCATATGGAAATAAAATTTATAAAATAATCAACATTTATCCAACAGCTTGAAAAAGAGTGAAAAGAAAATTGTTTGAAAAAAAGATGAACAAAAAAAAAAGAATTGTTAAAACACACTTTGTAAGGAATTAATTTATTTAACACAAAGAAAGGCCCTATTGATGAGGCTTATTTTTTTTAATTAAAATCTTAAAATCTACATTTTGCAAAATGGCCCCTTTTGTAAGCTATACTTTTTTGCGTTTTTGTGCGTAATGATGTGCGCGCACTCCCAATCACCAAAAATTTAGATGCATAATAAATATATCATTGAAAAATTTTTCCTAAAGGTGATTAAATTTGAAAAATTTTTAGTTTGGTTCGAAAATCAGAATTACCATGATTAACAACTAGGCAATAAAAATTTGTAAAACTTTCTGTCGCGGAGAGCGTACTTAGAAATAAGAACAAATGCAACCCTGCTTATATCACTAAATTAAGGCTCTAAACTAATTCAGAAATGATACTCATATTAACTGTCCAACAAAGTACGAAAAGTCTCCAGACTGGATTATGGATTAAATAAAAAAAAGTAATTGTGGTGCCAATAGTACCAAGAGAGGACAGCCGCATGAGTCATGAACAAGCCAGAAAAGTCAAAAGGGAGAGCAGCCCCTTCTGACAGTTCTTCAAAAAAAATATAACCCAAATCACATTGCTAAATGCTATGCAATATCAAAGAAGACTTTAAAAGCATGCTTAGCCTCACAATAAAAATAATCAATTTAAATCTTTGTTGTTGTTGGGACCCTTCTATGTAATTTAATTTGTTTCATTTATTTTTACTTCCACAAGAAGAAAAAGTTTGCGGCTTTTTGTTGCCTGATAATCAAGCAAAAAACTTGTCGTTTTATTTGTTTTACGTTTCCTGGGGAAATGAAATATGCCCATTTATTGATTTCCAAACCATTACTCTTATTTGTTAGCTCAGTAATTAGTCTTAAGACTCGGTTACATTAAGGTTAGAAAAAATTTTTTTAAAAGGAGTCTTTATTATGGTTCCAAAAAAGTACTGAAAACTAAATTATTGAAAAAAATCAGACATGGTCTCAGACACCAATTTTTCTATCCGTTCCGTCTGTATCATTTCCTATTTTTGGGGCTTATTCGTCCGCGGATATCTGCGGATATATCGTGTTTATAGTGAAAAAGATTTTTTGCCAAAAAAAAAATATAAAATATAATATTCAGTTGATAAAATATTAAAATATAATTGTAAAAATGCAAAGTTTATTATTCCAAAACCGTAAAAAGCATCATTTTTTTTCATTCAAAAGACGAGAGCTGGTGGTGCGATAGGGCCGCAGGGAAAAACTTTTGAAAATTTGGTGTATTTTTTACAGATTTTCACTTAAAAAAGCATGATTTTAAGTAGAAATTTTGAGAAACATAAGGCGAAAAGGGGTCCGGTGTTTGAAAAATTCTCTGTTTTGTACTGGTGATTTTTGCCAAATTTTGGC
>JBDPZO010000229.1:0-21456 GCA_039877585.1 Heterodera filipjevi | reverse complement strand
AAACCAATTGTGGGCATACCCGCAATAGTAGTGCTGCACATGCTTGCGGCAAAAGTCGCACACCATTTTAAGACGAAAAAAAAAAAAAATACTATAAGCACGAAAATATTTTATGGGATAAGATTTCTACGTTGATTTCAGGTAATTTTTCACTATAATTTCTCGGGCCGCTGGCGCGGAGTTACGAGGTAAATTTATGTTGAATTAATCCCAAATTCCTTAAAAAGCTTTAAGAGAGGCTAACCCATGAAATTGGTCCGAGAATTGCGTTCTTGGAGATTTTTGAAGAAGAAAAAAAAGCATAAATTATGAAAACACCCCAATGGATTACCAAAGAGCCAAAAATGATGCTTTCTCCACATTATTAATCGTTTTAGGGTCATTTGGGATTAAGGCAATGCAATTTGAAACCGATTATAGAATTTTGGTGTTTTGGAAAACTGAAAATTTGTTGTAATTCAAGGATAAAAATATTTTTTTATTATAAAGTCCGAAAATATCGGTCCGCAAATGTCGGGCAACCCTTTATTACTGACATTTGCGGATCGACATTGCGGTATAAATAAAAAGGAAGTGGGCCATCATCAGTACTGTCTCTTGCGCTTGAAAAAAACATAATTAGTTTTGTGCAACTCGATCTTCGTCCGCAAATGCCATGTAGCCTACAAATCAGGGCTAGGCCAAACTTTCGCATGCGAATTTCGTCTTTTTTGGGCCTTTCGCTTTTTATTTTTTGATTTTGCCCATCTCTAATACAAATATCTCCATAAAACAATGGCATTTTCAATATATTAAATATTTCATGTGTCAGTCTATTCATTTGGAAAAGTGCATACAAATGTGTCCATAATAATAAAAATGCATATCCATTCATATATAACATATGTCTATTTATTTGGGAAGTCAACACAAATATTTCCATTATAATACAATTATATTTTCTATATATAATACATATGAAAGTGCATACAAATATCTCCATAATCATAAATTGCATTTTCAATATATTGATATATCTCATATAAATTTATGGGCCGGGGTCGTTTCGGCGGGGGAGATTTCGGCGTGGCCAGCTTTGTGAAGCCCTAACTTTTTTCTAAGGCTGCCAATTTAAATATAATAAGTATCATCAGAAAGCTGCTGCATTAATCTTGCCAAAAATAAAAATAAAAAAACTATTCAAGTATAGAAAAGTTATAACTTGTTGCGCCGAACTATCCAGAAAAATTCAATTTTTTGATGCTTTTTGATCATATATTTTTGTATATTTTCAAAATTTTGAAAATTTAGCAGTCTGATAGACCTTGTCAAACGCTTTCGAATAATACCTAAATTGTTTAATTTGGACGAAAATTAAGAAAGTTATTGCCAGTCGTGCCGAAACGTTCCACGCCGAAAAGGGCGGTTCCAAAAAATTTATGTTTGCCTGCGTCTCCATATCAATGAAATTTCTTTTTCTTTGCCTTTAGCAAAATTTTTATAAAGCCTAATAGCCATAAATTTTTCTATTCTGCCATTATAATATTTTTCTTTTCATTTGTCATATGTCTGTCTATTCATATGTTATAGTGCATAAATGAAAAGTGCATATTATATGGCACTCACAATAAAATTGTTTTTTTTTCCTCTTCTTCCTCTGGCATAAATAATTTAATATAAAAGCGCATAAACCCCAAAGATTTTTCATTATATTCAATACATTTATTTTTTTTTATTTGAAAATGTATAACATCTTTATATTGGCACTGTTTCTGCTGGTCACTTTTCTCCAGTTAATGGTTTTCAGAAGCAAAATTTTGGATAAAAAATCTTATTTTTAGGTGACAATCCGATCCACGGGTATCCGTGGATTGTCCGTGTCCGTGCTTTCACCACATAACTGAAAACGGAAAAAAATCCGTCTTTGTTTAAAAACATTTTATTCAATTAGCAAAACTTGATTAGTTATCGCCTAATAGAGGTTTTTATTCTCGCACTTTTTAAAATTAATTTTTTACAATCCTTCGCCAAGATTTTCATAAAAAAATATTTTGTGAAACAAAATAAAATTAATCTAAAGACATAAATTTCACCTTTAAATTTAGAGTATGAAACGGGTTGCACTGATATATGCTGCAAGCTAAAGCCACGTGCAAATGGAAACTGTGACAATACAAAAGAGCATTTAGGGGAGCCCCCTAATGACTTTCCTTGTTTTTGTCAAACGATGACTAACGCCCACGGCCACCGTCCTAGATGTTGTTACCGTGCACCAACCATAGAAGAAATGAATGAACGAGATTTCATCTTGACAACCAACGCCTAAACTGTTATAGAACAAGCGGAACAAGCATAGTTTAGGCATTTTCATTTGTTGTATTCACTATTATATTGTTGCCACAATTGTTGAGAAAAAAAAAGATTTTATTGTCGCATTGCGAAGTGAAAAAATTAGATTAAACCGAGAGCACAAAAGCCGCGACAGAGTACTCCCATATAAAATAGTGATGTTCAAGGCCGAAAATTTCTCGAGCCTCGAGACCGAGAATTGACCTCGAGACCGAGATCGAGACCAAAAAACCCGAGACTTTTCTCGAGTCGGGAATCGAGACCGAGACTCTCGAACATCACTAATAAATAAGAGAAAAAAAAGTGGTGAATATTAATAAGAAAATATAATTACTAAATTAATGTAGGCAAATGAAAATTTTCTGCTCATTATTGAAAAGTGAAGCTTTTTTTTCAGGCAGATAAAGCCTTGTTCCCTATGGGTTTTGGTCTGTTTTGTTAGCGGATTGTAACTTGAATTTTAGGTGACAATCTGGTCAGTCCACGGGTATCCGCGAATTGTCCGTGTCTGTGCATTCACCACATAACTAAAACCCGAAAAAAAAATCATTCAATAAGCAAACTTCCGAGATTAGTTATCCGCCTAATAGAGTTTTTGATTCTCTATCCATTGATATATTGCTCATTTTTGGATCTCTTTTGGCTCTAATGTTATATATACGTTATATAGGTAAGGAGTTTCGTTAGAAAAAATTAAGGCTCTTTTCTGTGGACCAGGGGGGGTCTGAATTTTGTGGAAAGGTCTTACAACTTTTTGCGTAGAATCCGGGAAAACTATAGAAAAAAAATCAGGGGGCGCCACATGAGCGCCAGGAACCGATTTGCGGGTCTTTCGCGCAGTCTATCTTCTACGAAAATTTTTCTTTTAACCCGGATCGAAAAATTTCTGCTGGTAGGAAACTAAGTTGGACTGTCCCTGAAAAGTTTGCCAGCGACACCTAAGCGCTACCCTTAACGTGCAGGCCTGCAGCTTTGGCAACATTTTCAGCCCCAAGATGGTGAATTTGAGCGCCATGTGAATGCCGGGCTGGGGAATGGGTGGATCGGAATGGTGATCACAGGCGCAATGTAGCGCTTTTGGAGCTATAATGGCGGGCAAAAAAAAATTTGAAAAATTTTCAAAAATTTTCGAGCTAGGGGGGGTTACAGGTTTTGCACGTTTGGGGCTGTACGAATTTTTAACGATTTTTCAAAAATATACGGAAAGCACTTCCAAGCAGCCATTTTTGATGGGCTATAGTTTAAAAATATTTTTGAAAAATTTTTTATTTTTTCAAAAATTTTTTAGGGTAGGCGGGACGGTTCAGTCCCGGGCCTGTAACTTCCCAGGGGGTGCCTGGAGTGGAAAGTTTTTTTAGTCCATTTTTGTAGAGAATTTAACGGGCTATCGAACGGTGTTACATATGTTGAAAGATTTTCAGAAATTTTCGAGCTAGGCCCCCTCGAAAATTTTCACCTACCTTCAAAGGGGTCAAAAAAATTTCAAAAAATATTTTTCTGGGCCTATTTTAGGCGCTAATCACGAATATCATATTAGTTTTGTGCTAAAAAAAATTTTGGGGTTGCTTAAAAAATTTTGAAAAATCGACGATTTTTTTGGCCTCGGAAATTTAGGGGTATATTTAAAAAATCATAACTTAATTATGTTTGGATTAATTTTTATTAAATAAAGTGTTTAAAATGCAGAAAAATACGGCAGATTTTATGCAATTTATTTGGGATTTTAATTACAAATAAAAAAAAAGTTAGGCCCCAATTTGTGAAAATTTTCGAATTTTCAGAAAAGAATTCATAACTTTTTTCAAAATCGAAATTTCCAAATTTCATTCCATGGAAAAATAGCTAATTTTTAGCTCTATTTAATATAGTTGGGATTATTTTTCTACCTCTTTTCAAAATAAGTTATGGCCCAAAACTGCATTTGGAATTTCGGACCATAGGGGGTACCCTATTGAAATTTTTTTGAAAATTTTTTAGTTCAAAAATTTTTAAAATCCCACTTTTCTAAGCCTATTTTCGACGCTGATCACGAATATCTGATCAGATTTTAATTTTGACTCCGATAAAGTCTCTGAATCCATGCGTAAAAGTGGATTCTGGGCAGGGGGGAGGGGGTGGGGGGGGGGGGGGCGGGGGAGGGGGAGGGGGGAGGGAAGGTTCAGATCACCACCCTCAAATGTTTTATTATTATTTTATGGCTACCGGTCCGAGTGCCGAATAGAACAAACAAAAAAAATTCCGAGTTCCGAATGGCACAAAAAAACCAAAATGGCTTTTGTTAAAAAAATGAAAACATAAAAGCCTAGACTTAGTCAAGCTTAAGCCTATGCCAAAGTTTAGACCTAAACTAAGCCTTGATTATAGAGTAGTGTCTGTTTAAAAAAATCATTCGGAACTCGGCCTTTTCGGCACTCGAACATTATTTACACTATTCGGCACTCGGAATTTCGGCACTCGGAGCGGAAGCGTATTTTATTTGCTTTGATTCATTTAATAATTATTAAATTTATAAATTAAAATATAAAGAATTCTCTTTTACCTTTATTTAATGCAAATTATAAGGTCTTTTATTACTGCCTTTTAAATAATTTTACATAAACAACAAACCAATTTTTTTAAATAAATTTAATACAAATTAAAGTTGATAATTATTTAAATTAAAGAAGTGAGCTCCTTTTGTTAATTTTAATGCCTTTAAATTAATATTTATTCATTTCTTCTGAATAAAATTTATGTGTCTTATCTTTTTCTAACACTTTTAGTCCCTAATCATTGGAACACTTTCAGACCCTAATCATTGGAACACTCTCAGTTCCTAATCATTGGAACACTGACAGTCCCTAATCCTTGGAACACTCTCAGTTCCTAATCATCTCGTAGTTGTACATTTTCCAATCACCGTGATACATACCTAGGTAGCGAAGCTCGATAAGCGCGAAGCGCTTTGAATACAGTAACACGCATGTACGCCCCCGCTAGTTATATATACGTTATATAGGTAAGGAGTTTCGTTAGAAAAAATTAAGGCTCTTTTCTGTGGACCAGGGGGGGTCTGAATTTTGTGGAAAGGTCTTACAACTTTTTGCGTAGAATCCGGGAAAACTATAGAAAAAAAATCAGGGGCGCCACATGAGCGCCAGGAACCGATTTGCGGGTCTTTCGCGCAGTCTATCTTCTACGAAAATTTTTCTTTTAACCCGGATCGAAAAATTTCTGCTGGTAGGAAACTAAGTTGGACTGTCCCTGAAAAGTTTGCCAGCGACACCTAAGCGCTACCCTTAACGTGCAGGCCTGCAGCTTTGGCAACATTTTCAGCCCCAAGATGGTGAATTTGAGCGCCATGTGAATGCCGGGCTGGGGAATGGGTGGATCGGAATGGTGATCACAGGCGCAATGTAGCGCTTTTGGAGCTATAATGGCGGGCAAAAAAAAATTTGAAAAATTTTCAAAAATTTTCGAGCTAGGGGGGGTTACAGGTTTTGCACGTTTGGGGCTGTACGAATTTTTAACGATTTTTCAAAAATATACGGAAAGCACTTCCAAGCAGCCATTTTGATGGGCTATAGTTTAAAAATATTTTTGAAAAATTTTTTATTTTTTCAAAAATTTTTTAGGGTAGGCGGGACGGTTCAGTCCCGGGCCTGTAACTTCCCAGGGGGTGCCTGGAGTGGAAAGTTTTTTTAGTCCATTTTTGTAGAGAATTTAACGGGCTATCGAATCGTGTTTATTAGGTTAAAAAATTTTCAGAAATTTTCGAGCTAGGCCCCCTCGAAAATTTTCACCTGCCTTAAAAAGGGTCAAAAAAATTTCAAAAAATATTTTTCTGGACCTATTTTATGCGCTGATCACGAATATCACATTAGTTTTGGGATTAAAGAATTTTGGTGGTACTTAAAAATTTTGGAAAAATCGGCCATTTTTTTGGCCTCTGAAATTCGGGGTAATATTTAAAAATTCATAACTTTATCGGGTGTGGATCATTTTTTATAAAATAAATTGCATAAAATGCAGAAAAATACGGGGAATTTTATGCAATTTATAACGCATTTTAATTATGAGTTAAAAAAAGTTAGGTCCCAATTTTTGCAAATTTTCGAATTTTCAGAAAAAAATTCATAACTTTTTTCAGAATCGAAAATTTCAAAATTACTTTTCACATAAAAATTGCTAATTTTAAGTTCTACTCAATTGTCCTTTAGACTATCTTTCAATCTCTTACTTAAAGAAAGTTATAGCCCGAAAACTGCTTTTGGAAATCCGGACCATAGGGGGTACCCTTTTGAAAATTTTTTCAAAATTTTTTTTAGTTAATTTTTATTTTAAAACACTTTTCTAAGCCTATTTGGGTCGCTGACCACGAATATGTAATCAGATTTTAGTTTTGACTCCGTTAAAGGCTCTGAATCCATACGTAAACGTGGATTCTGGGGGTGGGGGGAGGGGGGAGGGAAGGCTTAGATCACCACACTCAAATGTTTATTATTCTTTTATTTGGAATTTTACCATTTTCGAAATTGTTTTTAATTATTTTCTTTGCACTTTTATATCATTATAAACTTAAAATTATATTTAAATTCTATCTAATTTGTAAGACACAATTTTGTTTAAAAAATCATTATTTATTTGAGTGCAAAAGATGTGTGCATTTCGTTCTATCTTTCTATATAGAAATTATTAAAATAAAAATTGAAAAAATATCCATTTCATTGTTTTATTGGTTTTTTCTTCAGATTTCTTATATTTAAATAAATAATCTTATAAACTCATTCCCCAATCATTGGAACACTCTCAGTCCCTAATAATTGGAACACTCTTCATCTCTAATCATTGGAACACTCTTCATCTCTAATCATTGGAACACTCTCAATCTCTGATCATTGGAACACTTTTGGCCTTATTTATCGGACCTAGGTAGCGAAGCTCGATAAGCGCGAAGCGCTTTGAATACAGTAACACGCATGTACGCACCCGCTAGTTACTATATATGTTATATAGAATTGGGGTTTCGTTTGCAAAAACAAAATCTCCCGGCCGAAGGCCGGGAGTGCTCTAAAAGTTGTGCATTAGTCTTACAACTTTTTGAGGCGCATCCGGGAAAATTATAGATTTTTCTCGGCGCCGGCCATTTCAGCGCCAGCAACTGAGTTGCGGGTCACTTTGGCAGTTTCAGTTCTACGAAAATTTTTCTTTGGACCTAAATCGAAAAATTTTTGCTGGTAGGATTTTAAGTTGGACTATCCCTGAAAACTTTCCCAGCGAAACCTAAGCGCTACCCCTAACGTGCAGACCTGCAGCTTTGGCAACATTTTCAGCCCCAAGATGGTGAATTTCAGCGCCAGCTGAATGCCGGGCTGGGGGTTGGTCTGATCAGAATGGTGATCACAGGCGCAATGTAGAGCTTTGGTAGCTCTAATGGCGGGCAAAAAAAAATTTTTAAAATTTCCAAAAATTTTCGAGCTAGGGGGGGTTACAGGTTTTTTGGTTTTTGGCCTATATGAATTTTTAACGATTTTTTAAAAATATACCGAGACCACTTTCAAGCAGCCGTTTTTGAAGGGCTATCGTTTAAAAATAATTTTGGAAAATTTTTTATTTTTTCAAAAAATTTTAAGGTAGGCGGGACAGTTCAGTCCCGGGGCTGTAGCTCGCCAGGTGGTGCCTGGAGTGAAATTTTTTTTGTCTATGTTTGTAGAGCACTAAACGGGCGATCGAATGGTGTTTATAATGTTGAAAAATTTTCAGAAATTTTCGAGCTAGGCCCCCTAAGAAATTTTCACCTACCCTCAAATGGGTCAAAAAATTTCAAAAAATATTTTTCTGGGCCTATTTTAGGCGCTGATCACGAATATCAACTTTGTTTTAAGTTGCATGAAGTTTGGAGGTGCTTAAAATTTTTTGAAAATTCGACCATTTTTTTGGCCTCGGAAATTTGGTCATAAGTTTAAAAAATAATAACTAAATCAAATGTGGGCCGATTTTAATTAAACAAAGTTGATAAAATGCAGAAAAATTCGGGGGATTTTAGGTTATTTATTTGGGATTTCAATTATGAAAAATAAAAAGTTAGGTCCGAATTTCTGAAAATTTTCGAATTTCCAGAAAAAAATTCATAACTTTTTTCAGAATAAAAATTTTCAAAAATTCTTTCCGTGGAAAAATAGCTAAATTTTAGCTCTATTTTATATAGTTGAGAATATTTTTATATCTCTATTCAAAGAAAAGTTAGTGCCCAAAAACTGCATTTGGAAATGCGGACCATAGGGGGTACCCTATTAAATTTTTTTTGAAAATTTTTTAACTCAAAAATTTAAAAAAAACACTTTTCTAAGCCTATTTGGGACACTGATCACGAATATCAAATCAGATTTTAATTTTGACTCTGTTATAGTCTCTGAATCCATGCGTAAAAGTGGATTCTGGGTGGTGGGGGCAGGGGGCGGGGGAGGGGGGGAGGGGGATGGGGGGGAAGGTTCAGATCTCCACACTCAAATGTTTTATTATTATCAAAGAATGAACGCCAAATTGGTCAGTGAAAAACAAACAAAATTTATTTTTATTTGTTCCATTATTCTTTAAAATTTTCCCATTAGTAAACGTTTAAATATTTGTTGAAGACTAAATATAACGGCAAACTCAAAACCCCGGTCGGAGGAGTTTGTTTTTTGTCGGCTTAAATTAGGGGGGCCCAGCTTTACGCGTCCCAATATCATTTTACGCGTCAAATAAGGTTTTACATGCCCCATTATCATTCTACGTATCCCATAACACTTTCCGCGTGCCAAATATTCTACATACAATCAAGTCAATATTTTAATCTGCATTTACAAGTAAACAAAAGCCCAATTTAAACTTGATAATTACAGCGTATTTGTTTCAAAAAGACATTAGCGGCCCAGACATTTGCGGACCTTTTTTGCGGTTATGTATAAATTTGGTTTCAACTTTATGTTGGGTTAATCCCAAATTGCTTAAAAAGCTAATAGAGGCTAATACATGAACCTGTCCGGGAATAATGTTCATGGAGATTTTTGAAAAATTATAAATTTTAAAAGACGCCAATGAATTAGATAAAGAACAAAAAATGTTGTTTTCATTCTTATTAAGCATTTTAGGACGTTTGGGATTAAGGCCATGCAATTATAATCGATTATAGGCATGCAAATGTCTTGGCCGTAAATGTATGGGCCGAAATGTCTTAGCCATAACAGAGTACAATCGTTTTTAATGACTTGAAATTTTTTTTTTTTCAAATAATGGGGACAATGAACTGCACCAAAGTGGAGCACCCCCACCAAAGGGGATTTGGGTTGAAAATAAGCAGGGACAATTAAAGGAAATTGCTCCATTCAGTCCATGGACTGATAGCCTTACCTACCCATTAATTAAGCCTATGGGCGACGATGGGTATATTATAGGCATTAAATATGCGAAGCCGCCATCGCGTAAGCGAAAGAGCGCACAAAATGTTGCGGGTCTATTTGACTCGGAAGCTGAGTCCGACGATGATTTATGCGAGACTGAATCTGTTGCGTCTTCTGATGCAGGATCAGTCGCAGAATCAGATGTTGGCTCTGTCGCATCAACATCATCCTTGTATGGCCGAATTGACAAATCGAAAAAATTTGTCTCCCTTCGAGATTATTGCAAATATTATCTCGCCATAAGGGATGAAAATGTGGAGTCTCAGTACCACCATATTTTATCATGTGGTGGAGGACTTGGTCAACGCTGGATCCTTGACCAGGCAGCAAAAATTGATTGGCAAGTTGCCACATTTTTGCGTAGGCCTGACATGGACCTGCGGATCAGCACTCCAAAAAATTTGCTGCAGTATTTGATAAACCAATACAACAAACAGCAGGCACGGCAGAACCCCAATGCCCAACAGAGAACTGTTGCAGACATTGGCAGTGTTGTTCGGCTATCCGAACACAATGTTAATTCTCTCCAATATTGGAAGAAAATGTATGAAGACTGCAACATTATTTTTGCACGGTGTCATGACGCGAAGAAAGCGCGTCTCTTCATCACATTCACGAACAACAGGGAATGGCCTGAGTTCAAAGAGAACATGTTTAAAAATGGTCAAGTATACACTGACCGGTTTGACTTGTGGATGCGTGTTTGGGACAGCAAAATTGCTAAGTTCCACGAAGAGCTTTATGAAAAAAAGTTCTTTGGAACAATCCTTGGATCAGGAGAGTCCATGGAGTTTCAAGGCCGTGGAGGCCCACATGCACACATTGTGGCCCAAACAGACTTGGACGCAGTCCCAGACGTAGTTCAAGAATATATATGGGCACATATTCCATCGTTGCCACACAAAGACGATGACACGCCCATGGCAAAAATGCATAGGGAAATTCGCGAATTGATCCATATGCAACTGCATAGGTGCAGTGAAAGTTGGTGTGGTCCTCGTGACCAAAATAATGGGCGCTGCAAAAAGGGCTTTCCAGCCTCATACTCGAAATGCACGATTTTGCACCCTGACAGGCCCGCGTTATATTACCGGCCAAGCCCATCCGATGGTGGCGCGAATATTGAGGTTAACGGCTTAATATACGACAACTCTCATGTCGTGCCATACAACCCATATATTTTGCTCCGTTATCGAGTGCATCACAATGTACTTTTTGCGTACGGTAACAAGGCAAACATCAAATATGCGCTCAAATACCCTTTCAAAGGGCCTGGACATTGCTATGTAGAGTGCAAAGACGAGTCCGGCAATAAAATCGGTATCGATGAGCCGGCTCAATATGCCAGAATGAACTTCCGTGGTGCTACGGAAGCATATGCCGTTGTTCACTCAATGCCATTTGCCCGTCTTTCGCATCAGGTTGTTAAATTGAGCATTCATTTGCCCAATCAACAGCCCATTGTGTATAGGGCTTTCCAGCTGGTAACCAAAGCTCAACAAATCCAGCAGGGCGAACTCCCGGAAACGCAATGTTCCGCCTATTGGAAACAATGGCAAAATGAATGGAGACATGACCCTAAATTTGAGGACATGCTTTTCGAGAAAGTCCCGGAGCAATTCCGATGGGCTAAGGACAAATGGATCAAAAGGAAATATATCCTTTCCAAAAGGCCTCCAATTGGCCGAATTGCCCCTGTCCCACCGTCGGACCCGGAAAGGTTTGCGCTGTATTCACTTATGCGCCATTTTCCTGGTGACCCTGAGCATCTTAAAGTGGTCAATGGTCAACCTTGCACCTCATTTACTGAGGCTGCAATAATGCACGGTCTCCTTGAGGACGACCAAATCTGGGACAAAACACTGGCTGAGGCAGCGCTGTCGCGATGGCCTGACCAAATGAGATGGCTCTTCGTGAGCATCCTGGTCTATGGGAAACCGAGTAATGCCATTGAATTGTGGAATAAATACAAAGATCAAATGTACAACCCAAAAGGCATTACAACTCTGGCACAACGCCAAGTCGCAGAGCTAAAAGCTTTAGCCGACATTGATTGGCGGCTGCACAACTTTGGCTTCAACTGTGTGCACTTTGGTTTGCCAGACGCGCCAAATTCCATTGCCAAAAATACCGATGCGGCAATTGATGAATTTTTCTTTGGCGATGACGATTTGAATTTGCCTCCTGGGCAACCAAATCCTCGGCCAAATCCAAATACTCCGCCACTCAACAGCGACCAGCAGAAGGTCTTTGATGCTGTTGTTAAGGCAATAAAGTCTGATCCCAAAGATCTGACTGTGCCTCGCCGTTTCTTTATATACGGCGACGGAGGAACAGGAAAAACTTTCCTATTTGGCCAAATCATCAGGCGTTTGCGAAAGGCCCCCTACACCCTGAAAGTGCTTGCAACGGCATCCACTGGGTGTGCAGCAATATTGTTGCCTTATGGGAAGACGGCTCATTCCACCTTCCGTCTGGGCAGAGAAGTCTCGCTGGACAAGCTCCCAAGCATTCCGCATGAGAGCTTCTTTGCCCGTCGTATCCGTGAGGCACAACTCATCATCATTGATGAGATTACCATGCTTCACAACACGGTGATAGAGGTCATCGACCGAGTGTGCAAAGAAATGGCAATTAGCCAGCACTGTTTTCAAACTTCTCCGTTGTTTGGCCAATTCACAGAGATGAAATTGACCATCAACCAAAGATTGGGCCAAGGCCAACAAGCATATTTGCAAATGTGCCGCCAAATGGGGCTCGGAGAGACAGGAGAACACTTCTGGATCCCCCCGCAGTTCCTCGTAAAGAACAAGGAAGAGCTGATTGACTTTGTCTATCCAAACTTCCAACAACTCCTTGGCAACGACAAGGAGCTGCTCAACCGTTTGATTCTCGCACCTCACATTGACACGTGCGACGAGATCAACGAGATTATGATGGCGAATGTGCCAGGTCAAGTGCGGGAATACTTGTCAACTGACAAACCCCTTGACGATCGCCCGCTGGACATCGATGAGATCGAGTCCGAAGTGGCTGCATTGAACAGGCGCACAGACTCGGGCATGCCCCCGCACAGTCTCCGGCTTAAAGTCGGGAGCGTCGTTGTACTCCTTATTAACAAAAGTGATAAGGAAGGACTGATCAATGGCACACGCATTGTTCTCGAAGAACTTGGCGATGATCGCCTTATTGGCCGTGTAATCAATAGCAATGCTATTGGCGGCCAAGTGAGGTTCTTCCTTGAAAGATCTCGAAATGTTTACGAGGACAAAACGCCTGGCGGAATTAAATATGAGCGTTTGCAGTTCCCAATTAAACCTGCATTCGCTATGACCATTCAGAAAGGTCAAGGTCAAACAATCCGCACTGTCGGCATTGACTTGGAAAGGGAAGTATTTTCCCATGGTCAATTGTACACGGCTTTCTCACGGGCAACTGACGGTGGCAATGTCCGTGTGAACGCCCCAAACCGGGAGACGGATGCCCTGGGCCGAGCTAAAGTGATGAACGTTGTGGCGACCAATATGCTCAAATTGCAATGAGCGAGCTTTAGTCCAGAGCAGTTGGGCATAGCGTTTTTTGAGAGATGCCAACCCATTCCCATCTGCCTTTATTGGGTGCGAAGATGGTGAGAAGTCTGGAGCAGGGTCTTGAAACCGGTTAGCCCTTGTAGGGCCTTCAGATGACTTGCCATTTAGCGCCCAATCGCAAAGCGTGCCAATGCCTGGACTAAAGGGAGGGAGGAGGGCCATGACGTGTTTTGTTAGGGCACTTCCGGTTTCCATTGCGTTTTGCAATGTGTCAGCTCTTTGAGTGAAACCAAGTGCACGTCGGTTGACACAAAGACCCTAACAAATTACAACCTAGGTAGCGAAGCTCGATAAGCGCGAAGCGCTTTGTATCCAATACACACGCATGCACGCACCCGCTAGTTATAGTTAAATATATAGATTTTCACTTTACCAATTGACCATAAGTTTTCCAAAATTGTTAAAATATCATAAAAATAATAATACCATTCGATAGAAAATATTACACTCGATCTAATGATACCATATTCAGTTAAATCCGTTCACTAGAAATTGAAAAATTATTGATGAATAAAAGGGTCATTTTTTTGGGCCAAGAACGTTGAACGTTTGGGCCCCAAACCAGAAATAGTTTTTTTTTTTTGAAAACCTAATCCCATATTTTTTTGGCTTGGGGCCCAAACGTTCCCGGGGCCCAAACATGGGGGCCCAAACGACCCCGAACTCATTTTTTATGCAACGACCATTAATTAATAAATTCTTATTTATTAAAATTAAAAAAAAATGTAAGTAAATTATTCATACATTTTAATAATAGTCTAAAAAACATATAATAAAAATGTAAAATATCATCAAAAGTTAGTGAAACAAAACAAAAAAAAATTAATCTAAATACTTAAATTTCACCTTTAAATTTAGAGTATAAAACGGGATGCGAAACGATATGCATAACAATAAAGGCAGGCACAAATGACTGTGACAATACAAATGTGCATCTTTTTGGTTCTACTAAAGGGTTTCCTTGTTATTGTAAAACTGAAACTACGAAAACAGAAAGCCGTGGCCGCTTTTTTAACTCTGTTTCGGAAGTTTCGAAATGTGTTTACGTTCCACCAACGTCTCAACAAATGAGCAATAACAAATTCGCATGGGAACCAGAAGATTAAAAGTTATAGAACACGCAGAACAAGCATCTTTAAGACATTTTCATTTGTTGTATTCACTATTATATTGTTGCCACAATTGTTGAGAAAAAAAAAACTGTTTTATTTTCGCATTGCTCCGTGAAAAATTAGATTGACTGAGACAATAAAAGCCGAGACACATAGACCAGCATTTTAGTCCGGATCGGGAAATGGGACTAACCGGCCTTTTTCATTATTTAAAAAATGGCCTTTAATTTTTAAGAATTCCTATTTTTTGGCAGAATTAAATGGAATGAAATCTTTTAGTGTATGGGAGGTGTCTGGCGATACCCATAGACGCCGCCGGGGAAAATTTTTGATAATCTGAGTATGAGCCCGAGGTTAAAAATTCATCCCAATAAAAGAATTTGAGGTTTTGAAAATTTAAACGATTTTTTTTTTATATCACTGAATAAAATAAAAAATTGATTTAATAAAATTTTTCCTCCTAAATTCGGCATGGCTTTTCCGCCGCGGGGGAACCGCCCGCCCAGTTCGTCGCAGTACGTTTTGTCTCGGCCATAACTTTTTCATTGTTGACCAAAAAAACTAAAATGGGTATGATTTGAAAAGCATTCATATGCTTTATTAGCCTGCAAAATTAAAAAACAATTTTTTTGTTAAGGTACAAAAAAATTATGGTCAAAAGTACAATAAAATTATTTTCCGATTTTTTGGCCATAATTTTTTGTGACTCAATGAATCGTTTTAAATTCTTAATAAACCACAACAGATGATAACAGTTATTTTTGAATTGGTTGATTAAAAAAAAACCACAACCAATGAAGGAGTAAATTTTGTATATTTGCTACCATTACAGATTTTTCGACCAAAATTCTTTCCAAAATTTTGATTGTTTCTATGTTTCATGGGCCCTCATATTTCAACTGCGCGCCCAGTTTATGGCGCCCAGCTGAGCTGGCGCCCAGTTGATACGGTCCGTTTAGAAGGAATAGGGGTGGTTAAAAAAAAAGTTGGCATAGATTTAAAAATTTAAAATTTCTAAGGCTGTTCAGCAATTGATTACTTTTCCATTGGTCCTGCAGCTGAGGTACACCCATCGCGTGGTGCCATTATTTAAAGTTACTAGATAATTCATTTTTCCAATGGGTTTATTCACCAAATGAAAATGTCCAAGGATGAGAAACAAATAATTGCAATTTTCAATGACATCGCAAAAGCATGAAAACCCAAAGTGACATCACAAAGACCGCACAAAAAAGGACTACCGGTCCGACTGTCCGAACAAAAAAAGCCAAAATGGGTTTTGTTGAAAAAATAAAAACATAAAAGTCCTAGAACGAAGCTAGTTTAAGCCTACTATGCCAAAGTTCAGACCTAAACTAAGACTTAACTATAGAGTAGTGTCTGTTTAAAAAAAGCGGCCCGAACTCGGCCTTTTCGGCACTCGGACATTATTTACACTATTCGGCACTCGGAATTTGACACTCGGAGCGGAAGCGCAAAAAAGTTGCTTAAGAAAGAAATTTTATGAAAAAATTATAAGGTATGAAAAAATGACACAACATAAGATATAAATGTAGTACACCTAATCATAGGGCCCTACTCCAAGTAAATGGTGTTATGCCAAAATGTTACAAAAGGCAAATGCCGTTTAAAAAGTTGGTACACCATTTTGTTATCGGGGCTAAGTCGTTTCCCGACGTTTCGGCCCCGGGGTCGTTTCGGCGCCAAGCAGAAAATTGTAAAAATTGTATCCAAATTTTTTTGAAAACACCCACTAGTTTTTTTGAATACCTAACCCCTAGTTTTTTTTTGAATACCTAACCCAAAGTTTTTTTTTGAATACTTAACCCCCGAGCTTTTTGAAAAAAAATGAAATTTAAAAATAGGTTTGGTTTCTACAAAAACTAAGGGGTTGGGTTTTAAAATTTTAGGGTTAAGTCTTCAAAAAAACTAGGAGATTAGGTATTCAGTAGGGAGGTAGGTTTTTTAAAAAAATTTCACTAGGAATCACTATTTTGGCGTTTTTGTCACTAAAATAGCTAACTCACTATTTTGGTACTCACTATTTTAGGATTTTAGTGAAAATTCTTAAGAAAAAAGCAATAAAAAAAAAAGAAAATGCGCCCTAAGGATCGGCCGAAATTTTTTTTTAAATACACCCCTAAGAATCGACTTTTTCAAAGCTAAAAAATTTTGGCAAAATTTTGTCAAAAGAATAAATTAAAAAAAAATTTTTACTAAAATATTTGCAAATAATTTTGCCCGAGAACTTTGAAATGTACCTCATTTATAACTGCAACCAACAATTGGAATAAATATGTTTTCTTTTTTGATAAAAAAAAGTGTCACTATTTCGTCACTATTTTGGCATTTTTTCGCAACTATTTAGTTAACTATTTTGAGATTTTTCGTCACTAAAAGTCGCGACCCTAGTAATAATACTTTTTGATATTTGAATGCTTTTTTACTTTGCTTAAATCGGTGCTAGGTCGTTTCGTAAATTCCACCATTTTAACAACTTCCCTAAAAACTCGTTATATCTTTTCTCAAAAGCAACTAAAATAACAATCTTGATATCGTCCGATAGCTCTTACTTGTCTCTATTAGCTTGTAAAATTCCAGAAAATTTCATTAAGTTACAAAAAATGTGCGCACTAAAACTTCAAAAAATTAATTTTTGGCTGTAAATTTTTTAAAAGCTTAATGGTATAGCAATTAGGTAGCTATCAAAAGATACGAAGATTGTTTAATTTGATGATTTTGATAAAGGTTATAACGAATTTTTGACAGAAAATCTAAGAAAAAGGCGAATTTACAAAACGTCCATAGTGGCGGAATAAGATGAAACCAGAATTCTGACGGCAAAAATTTTTCTCGGAAATCAGAAAATCGGAATTCCGGTCCAAAACCATCGGAAATCGGAATTGATTTTCGGAGATTTTTCCCGAAAATATCGGAAATCGGAAACCGGGTATCATTGAGCTTAATCGTCCCGATTTTTTTTTTCTAAAATTCTGGGAATAAGTTTCTTGGGATATTACGAGGCGCTGAGCACGAATCGGACCTCCATTTTGACCTATTTCAAACCCCGGGCCCGAATTCGAACATGTTTTGAAAAATTAATTTTTTTTTTTTTTTACTAATTTTGCCTTAAGTATTGATGCTGTACAACAATATGAGTTAAGCAAATAGGTTCACACATTCACGGGTAGAACAACATAAAAAAGAGGTCGAAAACAAAAACAAATGATGAAATTCTGTGAACAATATGTTGACAAGATTGAGTGACGCTGACCGGGGCAACCACCACGCGACAACTAACTAGCCTTTTAATAGCATTGGTGGCGTTCTACAACATTATTAATCAAATTCCCCATTACTACTCCGTGAATGCATGATCAAAATCTATTTTCTTTACTCATATTGTTGTACACAAATTCAGAAAAACATTTTTTTTTTGAATCCGAAAAAATCAACGCCTCGAAACACCCATAGAAACTTATTTCCATAAGTTAAAAAAAATCGGGACGAGTAAACAATGATAACCGGAATTCCGATGCCAAAATTTTTCGGAAATCGGCGGCATTCCTGATGCACCCCATTCTCGCTCTCTCTCTCTCTCTCACTATTGATCACTAAAACGTATGCGCCAGCCCACACATGCAGAAAAGACACCAAACAGTGCAATGATGACACTTATGACAAGATTATAAATCTGACTGACATTCATCATGTAAGTGAAAGCCCGAATATATGGCAGAAAGGCCACAAACAACAGTTGTCACTATGCCGGCTACAATGCAAAAGCAGTGAGAGTTGTTATATTTACGCTTATTTCTTTTTCCATCTTCACTTATTTCTCCATTTTCAATGTCTCGCTTTGCTCCTTTTTCATCGTCAAGCTTTCTTCCAATTTCATTGCCAGGCTTTGCTTCATTTGCATCATCTCGTAATGCTTCTTTTTCATCGTCTCGCATTATTTCTTTTCCATCATCTTGCTTTGAGCACTTTTCTTCGTCTCGTCTTGCTTCATTTTCATCGTCTCGCATTGCTCCAATTTCATCGTCACGCTTTCCTCCAATTTCATTGCCAGGCTTTGCTTCATTTGCATCATCTCGTAATGCTTTTTTTTCATCGTCTCGCATTATTTCTTTTCCATCATCTTGCTTTGAGCACTTTTCTTCGTCTCGTCTTGTTTCATTTGCATTGTCTCGCATTACTTCTTTTCCATCAACTCGCTTTGAACAATTTTCTTCGTCCCGTATTGCTTCATTTGTATTGTCTCGCATTGCTCTATTCTCAATGTCTCGGTATGATCCATTTTCATCATCGGGCATAGTTCTACTTTCCATGTCTTCTTTTGCTCCACTTTCTTCTTCTGTTGCTTCATTTATATGATCTCGCATTGCTTTGTCACGCTTTCCTTCAGCTTCATTTTCTGTTGCTCCTTTTTCATCGTCACGCTTTGCTTCTATTTCACCTTTAGGCTTAACTTTGTTTGCATTGTCTCGCATTGCTATTTTTTCATTGTCTACGAATCACTCCATTTTCATCGTCTTGTTTTTCTCCATTAGCATCGTCTCGCATTTTTCCCTTTTCATTGTCTTGCTTTTCATCATCGTCTGCGTCACGCATTTGCTTCATTTTCATCCTCACTCTTTGCTCCTTTTTCATCGTCACGCTTTGCTCTTCTTTTTATTGCATTGTTATAGATGGCAGTGCAAATTTTACAATGATAGTTTTCAAATAAAAAATTGTTTGCTGAAATTAAAAAACCCTAAATCAGCAGGGCTCACATATATGGATGACCAAAACCGCTAAAAGGTCCAAAATCTTAAGTTTTCGACTAAAATTAGTCATAACTTTTCTTAGATGCAACCAAATTAAATAATCTTGGTATCGTACGAGAAACCCTTGTTTTTTTTTTGATTAACCTGCTAAATTTTAAAAAATTTCATTTGTGTGTGAGACTTTTTTTTCTTTACAATTTATTGCTTTCATGCTTTTTAATTATCCTTATTTTGTAAGTTTGAAGGAATCATGAGTGGGTGCCCTTTCGCTAAGGTTTTTTCAAACTAATTTAAAACTTAAAAAATTGTTCATTTTTGTGAAATTTATTAAAAATACAAATATCTCCTTTGGTGCATATTGGCCGTGAAAATATAAACGCTTCTTTACTTTTTTGGGTTGGAATAAAATTGACAAAAAAATATATTTTTTTCACTTTGACGACCACAACTTTATTAAAACATAATCAGTTTTTTTTTTTTTTGGAATTTGGAACTATTAGAGTCCATAAATAGCTAACGGATCATACCAATGTTTTTTCATTAGTTATTTTTGAGAAATTATGATGAATTATGTTCGGTACATCTGTAAAAAAATGGCTGATTTACGAAACGACCAGGAACTTTTTTTTGCTAATTTTCTGCTAAAAACTAGAGTGGGTAAAAAAAATTTTCCGGGAGCGGGAGTCGGGAGTTCAAAAAAGAGCCCGCGCGCGAGTCCTGCGTTTTCCCTGCTCCCGTAAAAACTCCCGTCCGGGCAAAAAAGCGGGAGACGGAAGCGGGATTCCCGCCTTTCTCCCGCGGGAGTCCCGCTCCCGCCTAACTCTACTAAAAACCCTGTGGACTGTGGATATTGAGCCTAATGGAATTTGGAATGCCTATTGGTCGTCCTATGCCGATAAAAATAATTATAATAACTTTAAAAAAGTAACCTCTAACCCTTGCAAAAAAATTGTGGATTGCTGCCTTGAAATGCCCAGCAAGTCTTTGTGCTTTTTCTTTGTTTATAGCATTAAGAAAAGCAAAATGTTGAATATTTTTAAGAATTTCTTCAAAAATTGATGCTTTAATAAAATAGTCAGCAGTTCTTGTGACCATTTTCTGTAAATTTTTTGCTCCTTCTTCAGTGATTTTGCCCTGCTTCAATTGGACGCATAATATTTGGCGTAATGCGTCAAAATTTCCGAATTTTTCACCCATTTGAATTTGCACCCTTTTATCACTGCACAAAATGCCGATTGCATGCCTTTTGAGCCATTTTGGAACTAAAGCAATTTGACTTTCCCCACCATATTTGATTTTTTCATATAATTCTGACGCCGAATCAACTACTTCATTTGCCCATTTTGACAATTCTAAAAAGGTTATATCATCGGAAATTATTAAAAATAAAAATTTTGAAACAATTTTTCAATAACCTTCATAGTTTTGCATCTGTTTCTGATGGCTTTTATTTATCAAAAGCATCCATAAAATCAGCATCATTATGCCATTAGAATTCATGTCAACAAGATTTTCTGAATAAATTATTTTGGGTAAAAAACAGAAAAAAAAAAAAATCGTTTGATCAGAAAACGCCGTCACGTGACTGCCAAGAGGCGAAAAACTCTTGTAGAGTTTATCAAATTCTTATTTAAAAACCAAGCTAATATCGGGATAGGTTATGCCTCGTTTCAATATGCATAATTTTGATTTTACACCCTTTCAATAGTCTATTTACAATTAATTTTTAATAATTTTTCTCTTTTACCGAAATGGGGTGACCCCCCCCCCCCGGCCAGGAAATGTAAGAATTTTTTTTTTGTGCTAGGGACAGATTAAGGAAATTAGAGTAAAATATTAGAATTTCTTAAAAAATTATTCCAAGATTATCCGTAAACAGCTTTGAATAACATTAATAATGTGCTTATTTAAAAACTTTTCAAATCAAATTAGAAAATTTATGTGCATTTGTTCGGTTTTTGTTCATCTTTTGTGAATTTCGAGGTTTTAAAAAATCGTTCGTTTTTAGGTGCAATTGTCAAACTTAAAAGAAAAATTCTACGAGGTGTGGAGCTGGTCAAAATTAACATTTTGGACTTAAAATAAAAATATTTTAGTCCTATGCTTAGAAATGAAAAAATAACATCGACAGAATTGTCGGCCAAACATCTTGATCAGCACCCTGTCTTGATCAATAATGAGTGAGTGCTTCAGCTTACCAAGTTTCGATTAATTAATGTGATTGTTTCCTGGCACT
>JBDPZO010000228.1:0-24599 GCA_039877585.1 Heterodera filipjevi | reverse complement strand
TTACAACAACTTTCCTTAGTCATTAATTGTTTACCGGGGTGGGACTCGTACTCGTTACTCGTGATTACTCGTGATTTTTGACTACTCGTTAATCGTAACTCGTTACTCGTATTTTGCCACGAGTAACGAGTAATTTTATGCACTGGTAAGAATGGGTTCTGAATAAAAAATTGTTGAAAAAATGGAGAAAAAAAAATTTTGGAAAAAAATTTGTTATAATATTATTATTTAATAATCAGTCCCATAATAATTCGGTGGGGTGTAGAAGTATTGCTTTTCCTTATCTTTTGCTTGGGTTCAAATTCTTCTCATGCAAAAAATTTTAATTTTTTAATATCAATAAAGGTTAAATTCAAAAATTAAAATATTAAGTAGTCCCCAACTTGTAATAAAATAATAAATGACATTTCATTGACAATTTTCTTATAAATTTGTAAAAATTTTCTCGGCGGCGTCTATCGACAACGCCGGACACCTTTTAGCTTAATTTTCTCAAAAAGAATCTACAAAATAACCAGTTTTAGTTAAAACTTTTAATAAACACATCCAAACTTTCAAATTTTCTTCGGCGGCGCCTGGCACCGCCGGCTCCCATTCGCTTAAAGTTTTTGAAATTTGATCTCAAAAAAATTGCTTTTTTTCTGCAACGAATCGGGTGCGTCCCAAGATTTTAGTATGATAATTTTTTTTACGAAAAAAGTTAGAAAATAAAATTACTCGTTACTCGTACTCCGTTTACTCGTGATTACTCGTGATTTTGGGCAATACTCGTTACTCGTTTTACTCGTAGTCGTGATTTTTAAAAATACTTGCTACTCGTTTTACTCGTACTCATGATTTCGGGACGAGTCCCACCCCTGTTGTTTACGTAATTTAATTAGTGAAAATTTGCTTCTGAAAATTTTCGTTTTTTTGTTTGTTTCGTTTCGTACGACGTCCGTCAATTTTTATTTTTTTTAGTTTTTCTTTTTTTCAACTTTTTATTAAAATTCCTCCCCGACAAGGAGTTGCTCCCGACATAGGGAGAAAGACAGAAAGAGCGAGAGAAAAAAAGGGGAAAGAGGTAAAGACAGGGCTCGGATTCGTACTTATTTCAAAGTACGTACTTTATTTTGGCTTTCTGCTTTGAAAATTTGAAGGCGTACTTTATTCCAAAGATGTACTTTGAAAACGGCTTTTTGCCCAAAAAATGTAAAAAATGTTCATTTTTACGCCAAATCCATTTGCACATTTGCAGATCAGACCCAATGTCAAAAAAATTTTCCCCGGCGGCGCCTATCGGCACCACCGGACCCCCTTTACCTTAGATTTTCTCAATTTACTCCATAAACTATTTTTGTGCAAAATCGTTTACTAAAACAACCCAAATTTTCAAAATTCCCCGGCGGCGCCTATCGGCACCGCCTCCGCACCCCCTGCCCCCGCTTAGTGAAATGCAGTAAAATTAATGAGTTTTAGTGCAATGATAAATTTTAATGTTACTTTGAATTTCAAATTTTCCCCTTATGTACTTTGGCTCTAAAAACGCCAAATATGACCATAAAATTGCTTAAAAAACCTTAAAAACCCGAAAAATGCCAAAATATGACCTGAAACACGCACTAAAAACTGCCTAAATATGAACTAAAAAAAGACAAAAAAGGCACAAAAAATCAAAATTAATAAGAAAAATTACAGCTCATGATAAATTGGCAATTTTATGCAAAGGCAAAAATTTTTTTGTCTTTTTTTAAATTTATATAAAGAATTTAAAAAAATTTTAATAATATTTTTAATAAATATTATTTTTAATTTTCAAAATATTTACCAAAATCTTCTCAAGAAATTCAAATTTTTCGTTTTATAGGGTTCTTTTTTGAAAATTACACATAAGTCGATTTTCAGGTGTGCTTTTTTCTTGTTTTCTTTTTTTGGATCCAAAATATGCCCTAAAAAAAGGCAAAAATGGCGAAATATGCCTTTATTCCCGAAAACCCCCAATCCAAATAAGATTAAGGTATAACAAAGGCCGACAAAATTGCTATACAAAAAATTATTGAACGACTGTCAGCAATTGAAAAGTCCACTAACAACAACAACAGCATCCCTCAACAACTCGCCGACCAACTTCAAGGCATTGTCGACCGCCTGGCGGACATCGAACAGAAAATCGTCAACAAAAACGACGACAACGTCGACGCGGAGGCGAAAGAGAGAAAGCGCAGCCTCAAGCTAATTGGGTTGCCGGAATCCAATGCTGAGAAACCACCTCAGAGGGCGGAGGAAGACGCGTCAACGGTGGCGGATGTTTTGGACGCTTTGGAGGTTGAGGTTCATCCTCAAATGGTCTACCGGATGGGGAGGAAGGACGATGCCAAGAGAAAGGCCGAGATTGGTCAAAGTAGTGCTGCCGGCCAGCACATTTCAACGTTTCATAGTAAAAACTCCTAAAATCCAAAACTGACATTCTTTGTATTGATATTTTTTCACCTTTTTCAGAATTGAAAATTCGTGTTATTTTGGTTTATAGACCTGTATCCAATGAAAAAATTGAGCATTTAGAACAACTTTTAGAAACCATTTCAAAATTTTCAGTTTCAACTGAAAATTGTATTGTTTTGGGTGACTTTAATTCTGCAAATATTCGTTGGGATAAAACAGGACCTTTGCCTTCTAAAACTTGTCGTACAGTTTTTGAAAAAGATTTACTTGCCTTCATCCAAGGCTTAGCTTTTTATTCAAATGATTGAAACACCAACCAGGGAAAACATTCAATTCAATCTAAAATTAAATGTTTATCCCACTTTATTAATCAAACGGTTCAATTTTCAGAAAGCAAATTATTTGCAAATAAATGACATTCTCTCTGCCACTGACTGGGTGACCTTTTTTCAGACTGTACAGATATAAATCGTATGAACAATAAATTTGTAACCTTTTTGCAGTATCTAATTTCAACAAATGTTCCATTAATAGCACCAAATTCTAATAAATTACCCATGCACATTCAAAAAATAATGGTTTATCGTCGACTGCTTTGGAAGGATATTAAAAAAGATATAATTAAAGAAAAATTTGTTGAAACCTCTAAAAAAACTAGATTATGAAATTAAAAAATTCCAGATAAACCGTGAAAATAAATTTTTATCATCCACAAACATCAAATAGCGTTTCCGGTATATCAGTTCTTTTATTAAATCCAAAAATTCGAAAATTCCCCCCTTTAGAAATCACCTAGGCTAGAAAACGTTAATAGCACTTCTTTTGATGGTATTCCGAATATTTTTCTGAAAAATTGTCACAGCACTTTGTTTTACCCTCTTTTTCATATTTTTTGTTATTCAATGATGACTGGACAAGTTCCAAGCCATTTGAAAAAAATCAATTATTTGTCCAATACCGAAAATCCAAAACCCAGTAAACCCCGTTGATTTTCGACCTATTTCAGTTTTATGCTCAATTTCAAAAAAGCATGGGTTCAGAAAAAAAACATTCATTCACAACCCAGATTTTAGAAGTTATGGATGATCTTAGTTTGGCTTTGGAAAACAAAAAAACAGTTGATATTATTTATTTTGGTTTAGCAAAAGCCTTCGATACTGTTCCACATTCAAGATTAATTTCCAAACTTAAAAATGTTGGTATTAATGGAACTTGTTAAAATGGCTTGAAAATTATTTAAAGAATCGTACTTTTTTTTGTTAAGGTTGGGTCAACTTTTTCCGATGAATTTCCTTGTTTAAGTGGTGTTCCGCAGGGGTCCAACTTAGGGCCACTGTTGTTTTTGATTTATTTTTCAGACCTGCATGATTTTTGTAAGACAGAAAATGTTAAAATTAAGCTTTTTGCTGATGATCTTAAGGCCTATTCTATATTTTCAAAAAATACTTTCTCTCCACTCCAATCTTTTAGCAATAAATTTGAGAATTACTGCGAATTAAATGGCCTTAAAATTGCTTCAAATAAATGATTAGTTTTACATATTGGGCCGAAAAATCCTGAAAAGTGTTACTTTATTCAAAATATTCCTATCTCAAAAAATGAAAAAGATGAACCAGTCAGAGACCTTGGCTTTTATTTTACGCAAGAATTATAAAAACTGCATACTGTTCAACCAATGTTAGGTACAATTCATTTTTTGTTCGAAATCACGTCTCTATAGGTGTCTGCCTAAAGAGGCGAGAATGCTTAATTCAGGTTTTCTAGCGTATAAATTGATTGATTGAATATGAATTTTGAAATTTTTTAGACCGATCCTTAGGGGTGTAAATTTTGAAATTTTTTAGACCGATCCAAGGGGTGTATTTTTCTTTTTTATTGTATTTTTCTTAAGAAATTCCCCAAAAACGCCAAAATAGTGATTTCTAGTGACAAATAGTGACGTTCAAACGGTGCGTTTCTCATCGAAACATGCAGAAAAATAGTTAAATCACTAAAAGTTACTGCCCTAATCATCACTTAACCGAGCCCCAAAAATGGAAAGAGCTTGGGATGATAATCTTGGACACAATTTTATTATGGCAAAAACCAAATTAAATTGCTTAAAAAGGCAATCAGTTGAAATCAGAAATCGAATTTTATCTTATCGGTAAGAAATGTATTGATTATGAGCTCTCTGGTGTTATTTTTGTCTGCTGATTTCTTACTCTGAGGAAAGAAAGAAGAAAAATTTACTATTTTTCCAATTTTTTGAAGGATTTCTTTAATATTTTGAAAATTTTCCGCCGGACAATCAATCCCTTTGCAACTCTTCAAAATAAAAGACAAATTGATTGATTATTTTGAGGAAAAATCTGTTGACTAATCGGCCCAGAATTTTCAAAAAAAAATCCCCCGGTGGCGTCTATCGTCTCCCCCGGACCGTAAGTTTTAAAAATGTATCCTAAAATCCTAAGAAATTGCTTATTTTTGTCATAAGTTGTTTCTAAATTCTACACTTCCGAGGCTCTAGCTAACGATTTTTCTTCATAATTAAAGAAACAATCAGTCAGTTTTAAATCATCAAAACACAATGTGGCCTTCTATTCTTCTGAGCTTTATTAACAGTTTCATGAATTCGATAACATTGAATGCGTGTTGAAATTCTTTAATGGGCCTACGTGATATTCAGTGAACATTTCAATATTGATGTTTATAACTGTTTTTAAATCAATAAACAAGCTTAATTAAACACCCATTCAAATTGAAAATAAATAGGCTAGAAGAGAACGGGACTTATAACAAGTCGTTTCTCTAGTGTTTTAGAAATCAAATTTATGTGCTTTTTCGGGATTCTTTATTAAACAATAAGAAAAACTGAATGAAAATTTCTTTAAATACACGCTAATTTGGTTGGAATTGTGCTAAAAATTCTCCTTGATATTTATATCAGATTCATTTAAACATCTAAAAAGAAAAATTAAGGGTTTGCTAATTCAAATTTGTGTAGCTTTTCACTTTTTTTCTGAGTTTGTTTTAAAATTTCTTGAATTCTAAGAATCCAAAGTTATTTTTTATTTCTTTTCGTTTAAAATACAAAACCAAATAAAATAACACAGTAATTTTCAAAAAGCGTTCGTTCGAATTAGAATTAGTTTTTGCGAAAACTAAAAACAAAACGGCACATTACCTAAGGATATGAATTAATTTTGGTTCATAAATGAAGAAATATTTTTTACTAATTAATCTTTTGTTAGAACAATGGGATTCATACTGTTGAAAAATAATACCAATTCAAATTAGGTTATTTTGAAATTCTACACTTCCGAGGCGCTAGCTAACGATTTTTCTTCATAATTAAAGAATCAATCAGTCAGTTTTAAAATCACCAAAACACAATGGGGCCTTCTATTCTTCTGAGCTTTATTAACAGTTTCATGAATTCGATAACATTGAATGCGTGTTGAAATTCTTTAATGGGCCTACCTGATATTCAGTGAACATTTCAATATTGATGTTTATAACTGTTTTTAAATCAATAAACAAGCTTAATTAAACACCCATTCAAATTGAAAATAAATAGGCTAGAAGAGAACGGGACTTATAACAAGTCGTTTCTCTAGTGTTTTAGAAATCAAATTTATGTGCTTTTTCGGGATTCTTTATTAAAGAATAAGAAAAACTGAATGAAAATTTCTTTAAATACACGCTAATTTGGTTGGAATTGTGCTAAAAATTCTCCTTGATATTTATATCAGATTCATTTAAACATCTAAAAAGAAAAATTAAGGGTTTGCTAATTCAAATTTGTGTAGTTTTTCACTTTTTTTTCTGAGTTTGTTTTAAAATTTCTTGAATTCTAAGAATTTAAAGTTATTTTTTTATTTCTTTTCGTCTAAAATACAAAACCAAATAAAATAACACAGTAATTTTCAAAAAGCGTTCGTTCGAATTAGAATTAGTTTTTGCGAAAACTAAAAACAAAACGGCACATTACCTAAGGATATGAATTAATTTTGGTTCATAAATGAAGAAATATTTTTTACTAATTAATCTTTTGTTAGAACAATGGGATTCATACTGTTGAAAAATAATACCAATTCAAATTAGGTTATTTTGAAATTCTACACTTCCGAGGCGCTAGCTAACGATTTTTCTTCATAATTAAAGAATCAATCAGTCAGTTTTAAAATCACCAAAACACAATGGGGCCTTCTATTCTTCTGAGCTTTATTAACAGTTTCATGAATTCAATAACATTGAATGCGTGTTGAAATTCTTTAATGGGCCTACCTGATATTCAGTGAACATTTCAATATTGATGTTTATAACTGTTTTTAAATCAATAAACAAGCTTAATTAAACACCCATTCAAATTGAAAATAAATAGGCTAGAAGAGAACGGGACTTATAACAAGTCATTTCTCTAGTGTTTTAGAAATCAAATTTATGTGCTTTTTCGGGATTCTTTATTAAAGAATAAGAAAAACTGAATGAAAATTTCTTTAAATACACGCTAATTTGGTTGGAATTGTGCTAAAAATTCTCCTTGATATTTATATCAGATTCATTTAAACATCTAAAAAGAAAAATTAAGGGTTTGCTAATTCAAATTTGTGTAGCTTTTCACTTTTTTTCTGAGTTTGTTTAAAAATTTCTTGAATTCTAAGAATTTAAAGTTATTATTTTATTTCTTTTCGTCTGAAATACCCAACCAAATAAAATAACACAGTAATTTTCAAAAAGCGTTCGTTCGAATTAGAATTAGTTTTTGCGAAAACTAAAAACAAAACGGCACATTACCTAAGGATATGAATTAATTTTGGTTCATAAATGAAGAAATATTTTTTACTAATTAATCTTTTGTTAGAACAATGGGATTCATACTGTTGAAAAATAATACCAATTCAAATTAGGTTATTTTGAAATTCTACACTTCCGAGGCGCTAGCTAACGATTTTTCTTCATAATTAAAGAATCAATCAGTCAGTTTTAAAATCACCAAAACACAATGGGGCCTTCTATTCTTCTGAGCTTTATTAACAGTTTCATGAATTCGATAACATTGAATGCGTGTTGGAATTCTTTAATGGGCCTACCTGATATTCAGTGAACATTTCAATATTGATGTTTATAACGGTTTTTAAATCAATAAACAAGCTTAATTAAACACCCATTCAAATTGAAAATAAATAGGCTAGAAGAGAACGGGACTTATAACAAGTCGTTTCTCTAGTGTTTTAGAAATCAAATTTATGTGCTTTTTCGGGATTCTTTATTAAAGAATAAGAAAAACTGAATGAAAATTTCTTTAAATACACGCTAATTTGGTTGGAATTGTGCTAAAAATTCTCCTTGATATTTATATCAGATTCATTTAAACATCTAAAAAGAAAAATTAAGGGTTTGCTAATTCAAATTTGTGTAGCTTTTCACTTTTTTTCTGAGTTTGTTTTAAAATTTCTTGAATTCTAAGAATCCAAAGTTATTTTTTTATTTCTTTTCGTTTAAAATACAAAACCAAATAAAATAACACAGTAATTTTCAAAAAGCGTTCGTTCGAATTAGAATTAGTTTTTGCGAAAACTAAAAACAAAACGGCACATTACCTAAGGATATGAATTAATTTTGGTTCATAAATGAAGAAATATTTTTTACTAATTAATCTTTTGTTACAACAATGGGATTCATACTGTTGAAAAATAATACCAATTCAAATTAGGTTATTTTGAAATTCTACACTTCCGAGGCGCTAGCTAACGATTTTTCTTCATAATTAAAGAAATCAATCAGTCAGTTTTAAAATCACCAAAACACAATGGGGCCTTCTATTCTTCTGAGCTTTATTAACAGTTTCATGAATTCGATAACATTGAATGCGTGTTGAAATTCTTTAATGGGCCTACCTGATATTCAGTGAACATTTCAATATTGATGTTTATAACTGTTTTTAAATCAATAAACAAGCTTAATTAAACACCCATTCAAATTGAAAATAAATAGGCTAGAAGAGAACGGGACTTATAACAAGTCGTTTCTCTAGTGTTTTAGAAATCAAATTTATGTGCTTTTTCGGGATTCTTTATTAAACAATAAGAAAAACTGAATGAAAATTTCTTTAAATACACGCTAATTTGGTTGGAATTGTGCTAAAAATTCTCCTTGATATTTATATCAGATTCATTTAAACATCTAAAAAGAAAAATTAAGGGTTTGCTAATTCAAATTTGTGTAGCTTTTCACTTTTTTTCTGAGTTTGTTTTAAAATTTCTTGAATTCTAAGAATCCAAAGTTATTTTTTTATTTCCTTTCGTTTAAAATACAAAACCAAATAAAATAACACAGTAATTTTCAAAAAGCGTTCGTTCGAATTAGAATTAGTTTTTGCGAAAACTAAAAACAAAACGGCACATTACCTAAGGATATGAATTAATTTTGGTTCATAAATGAAGAAATATTTTTTACTAATTAATCTTTTGTTAGAACAATGGGATTCATACTGTTGAAAAATAATACCAATTCAAATTAGGTTATTTTGAAATTCTACACTTCCGAGGCGCTAGCTAACGATTTTTCTTCATAATTAAAGAATCAATCAGTCAGTTTTAAAATCACCAAAACACAATGGGGCCTTCTATTCTTCTGAGCTTTATTAACAGTTTCATGAATTCGATAACATTGAATGCGTGTTGAAATTCTTTAATGGGCCTACCTGATATTCAGTGAACATTTCAATATTGATGTTTATAACTGTTTTTAAATCAATAAACAAGCTTAATTAAACACCCATTCAAATTGAAAATAAATAGGCTAGAAGAGAACGGGACTTATAACAAGTCGTTTCTCTAGTGTTTTAGAAATCAAATTTATGTGCTTTTTCGGGATTCTTTATTAAACAATAAGAAAAACTGAATGAAAATTTCTTTAAATACACGCTAATTTGGTTGGAATTGTGCTAAAAATTCTCCTTGATATTTATATCAGATTCATTTAAACATCTAAAAAGAAAAATTAAGGGTTTGCTAATTCAAATTTGTGTAGCTTTTCACTTTTTTTCTGAGTTTGTTTTAAAATTTCTTGAATTCTAAGAATCCAAAGTTATTTTTTTATTTCTTTTCGTTTAAAATACAAAACCAAATAAAATAACACAGTAATTTTCAAAAAGCGTTCGTTCGAATTAGAATTAGTTTTTGCGAAAACTAAAAACAAAACGGCACATTACCTAAGGATATGAATTAATTTTGGTTCATAAATGAAGAAATATTTTTTACTAATTAATCTTTTGTTACAACAATGGGATTCATACTGTTGAAAAATAATACCAATTCAAATTAGGTTATTTTGAAATTCTACACTTCCGAGGCGCTAGCTAACGATTTTTCTTCATAATTAAAGAAACAATCAGTCAGTTTTAAAATCACCAAAACACAATGGGGCCTTCTATTCTTCTGAGCTTTATTAACAGTTTCATGAATTCGATAACATTGAATGCGTGTTGAAATTCTTTAATGGGCCTACCTGATATTCAGTGAACATTTCAATATTGATGTTTATAACTGTTTTTAAATCAATAAACAAGCTTAATTAAACACCCATTCAAATTGAAAATAAATAGGCTAGAAGAGAACGGGACTTATAACAACTCGTTTCTCTAGTGTTTTAGAAATCAAATTTATGTGCTTTTTCGGGATTCTTTATTAAACAATAAGAAAAACTGAATGAAAATTTCTTTAAAATACACGCTAATTTGGTTGGAATTGTGCTAAAAATTCTTCTTGATATTTATATCAGATTCATTTAAACATCTTTAAAAAAAATTAAGGGTTTGCTAATTCAAATTTGTGTAGCTTTTCACTTTTTTTCTGAGTTTGTTTTAAAATTTCTTGAATTCTAAGAATCCAAAGTTATTTTTTTATTTCTTTTCGTTTAAAATACAAAACCAAATAAAATAACACAGTAATTTTCAAAAAGCGTTCGTTCGAATTAGCATTAGTTTTTGCGAAAACTAAAAACAAAACGGCACATTACCTAAGGATATGAATTAATTTTGGTTCATAAATGAAGAAATATTTTTTACTAATTAATCTTTTGTTACAACAATGGGATTCATACTGTTGAAAAATAATACCAATTCAAATTAGGTTATTTTGAAATTCTACACTTCCGAGGCGCTAGCTAACGATTTTTCTTCATAATTAAAGAAACAATCAGTCAGTTTTAAAATCACCAAAACACAATGGGGCCTTCTATTCTTCTGAGCTTTATTAACAGTTTCATGAATTCGATAACATTGAATGCGTGTTGAAATTCTTTAATGGGCCTACCTGATATTCAGTGAACATTTCAATATTGATGTTTATAACTGTTTTTAAATCAATAAACAAGCTTAATTAAACACCCATTGAAATTGAAAATAAATAGGCTAGAAGAGAACGGGACTTATAACAAGTCGTTTCTCTAGTGTTTTAGAAATCAAATTTATGTGCTTTTTCGGGATTCTTTATTAAACAATAAGAAAAACTGAATGAAAATTTCTTTAAATACACGCTAATTTGGTTGGAATTGTGCTAAAAATTCTCCTTGATATTTATATCAGATTCATTTAAACATCTAAAAAGAAAAATTAAGGGTTTGCTAATTCAAATTTGTGTAGCTTTTCACTTTTTTTCTGAGTTTGTTTTAAAATTTCTTGAATTCTAAGAATCCAAAGTTATTTTTTTATTTCTTTTCGTTTAAAATACAAAACCAAATAAAATAACACAGTAATTTTCAAAAAGCGTTCGTTCGAATTAGAATTAGTTTTTGCGAAAACTAAAAACAAAACGGCACATTACCTAAGGATATGAATTAATTTTGGTTCATAAATGAAGAAATATTTTTTACTATTTAATCTTTTGTTACAACAATGGGATTCATACTGTTGAAAAATAATACCAATTCAAATTAGGTTATTTTGAAATTCTACACTTCCGAGGCGCTAGCTAACGATTTTTCTTCATAATTAAAGAAACAATCAGTCAGTTTTAAAATCACCAAAACACGCTGGGGCCTTCTATTCTTCTGAGCTTTATTAACAGTTTTGTCCCAAATAATGGGGATGGACAAGGGGTATGAGGGCTAGGCTGCTAAGCGGCACCACCACTCAGTTAGGGAGTGAGTGAACCTCCTGTCACCGGGAAAAATCCCGACTTCGATCGCGCAAGGAGGGAGGGCGATGGAAGGGGATGGGACTTGAATCGGGGTGATTCAATCCCGAGCGACAATTGCCGATAGGACTAGGGGCGGCGGATGCCCCAATAGAAGACCGAAATCGGTTATGCCCAAAGGGAAGGGCAATTCCCAACGCTTGCCAAAGGGAAGGAAGGCAAACACAAACGCACAAATTTATTGCCAAAGGAAAGGCACAAAAAATGTGAAGGAATGATGGGGGGGATCCGATAAGGGACGGGCGGATCGGAGGAAAGGAGAAGGCAAAGAAAAAGAGAGTGAAGAAAAAGATAGTGAAGTGAAAGAGAGTGAGGAAAGGATGTGAAAATGTGAAGCAAAAATGTGAGCCAAAGGCAGGGGGCGGGGGCGGTTAAATAGCCCCGGAAAAGTGGACAAAATGCAAACACGTGAACGGGACCGAAGCGGGGGGGAGGGCATAAAGTAGGACACAGAAAATGGAGAGGGGACATTTGTTGGACAAAGTTGGGAAATCAGAATAAATGAATGGAAAAGATGGGACGGGGAGGGGAGAGGGGAATTGGCGGGCAAAAGGGACAAAAGGAAGGAGCGATTGGATGGCAGATGCCCCCGGAGGGGAGGGGGCGAACAAGGAAAACATTTGAAAGATGAGCAAAAGAAGAAAGAAGGGGGGGGGAAACAACAAAATTCAAATGACCAAAGAGCAGAGAGCCGTGTTGATGAAAGGGAGGAAGAGAAAAAATGGGAAATAAATACGAACGATTGGGGAAGAGGAAAGGGGAGGGGAAACCAAAATAGTCCGATCAATTCGGCATCCGTCCCCATCCGATCCGCCGGGAATTTTCCCGGCCGTCAGCGTCCCTCTCGTCGCTAATCATTTGCGACACTCCCGGCCCGGCGAGGCGGCGTTTCCGGCATGAGCGAACGACGGCTGAGCCGAGTGCCATCATTCCACTGATGAGGAAGAGGAGGGGAAGGGGGGCATCCCCTGGGGGCCCGTGTCGGGCAACGTCTTCCGCTTGCACACCGTCGATGAACCAAATTCCGAGGGCGAGGGTGATCAGTGATCGGTAGAGGTGGAAAGCGGGGTTCAACTTGATGTAGAGGTACAGAGCGATCAGTCCGATTGCTCCCGCCCCGATCGCCACAAAAATCCATGGTCCTCTTAGCAGCATTCGGAGCAGGGGAAAGGGGTCAATTCCCCATTCGGGCAGTCGAATCCCGCCTCCCTGTTCGAGATTTCCGCCGATTGATTCCCGGTGACCAAACCCGAATTGAAGTTGCTGGGGGATGAAGGCGAGTTCCCCCTTGAGTCGGGTCGTGGTTTGGGGCGCATTTTTGGCAGGCCCCAATCGAGAGGTGGCACCGGTCGAAGCTCCTAGCCTGCTCTTCGTCCACGCAATGGAGGTCCGAGGGGATGGCTTTCCCCATTGCCACGGCTCGTCCGTCGGTCACGAACATCGATGTTAAGGCCGGCATCGGGGGCAGGGAAGTGGGGATGACCGCGAGGGTCATGTTTCCCCATTGTTCGGGAACCCCGGGGTGGATCACCAACTTTTGGGAGTCCACTTGTCCGCTGTTCGTCTCGAGCTCCACCCAGGTGCTGATCTGCAAGTCCCATTCCAAGCAGCTGAACTCCTCGAACAGGGCCGTGGTGGTCGGAATTGCGGCCCACCGGTAGAAGAGGCAAGCGGCGGATTGCAGCCCGCACGAGTTGTGCCAAAAGCTCGAACTTTGGAGGCACGCCGAATGCCCGGGGCGTCCATTCAGTTCCACGAGCTCGGGGACCTTTGCCCCGTTCCATGCCCTCTCACAGATGCCCCCATGGCACGATCCCGCTGCAGGGCTTGACGATCCGAATGGGGCCACGAGTGCCCCATGCCACGACTTTCCAAAAGAGGGTCGCCCCAAATAGGCACTTACTGAAGAGGGGCCATACACAGCCACAGATTGCCAAGAAGAGTGCCGAACCGAATCCGAACAGCGCCGACGACCATTTTGGGTTGCATTTGGGGTTGGCCAACTGCTCCCAACACATGAAGCATTGGATGAGGTCGCATTCCGATTTGGCGGGACATCGATTAGCCACGACCCGTGGGGACGTTTTCCCCACCCAACAGCGAGCAGTGCAGTTGTAGCTGTGGATCAGCAGTTTGCTCATTCCCCTGAGATTGGTCTCGACTGACAGCCCGAGGCTGTCGCCATCCATGCCAGCAAAGTCAGGAGAACCAATCCGACTTGGAGTTGTCGCGGCTTCCGTTTGGCTCTCGGAGGCATTGTCCAATCCGGGTCCCGTATTTCCCGGACTTTCCGCACCCTCTGCGAACGGCGGAGAGTCACGGGACCGTTTTCCCGTCCGAGCGGTTCCGCAATCGGCATTTCCTTTGCTGCCGTCACTATTTCGGCCTCGATTTCGGCGTGTTCGGCCGCCGATACCTTCTGGGTTAGGTTTGCCTCCTCCGGCGGGCTTTCACATGTTTGCCCGCCTTCTTGTGCGTTGGGAGGGGCGGGACTTGGTGGCCCGGTCTCCTTTTCGAGTTCGGCGGCTGGTTCTCCTCGTCCGGCCTCCGCTGACTCCTCCAGGGGGCAGATTTTGTTCACCGGGCGCCCCCAAATGCGGCCGTTCGGCATTCGGAGAAGAACGCTCCGAATTTGGTCCTCCGAGCCCCTGAGTTCCGTGATACGCCCCATCTGCCAGACATTCCGGGGCTGCATTTTGTCCTCAACGAGCACCACGTCGTCGACCTTTGGTGCTCCATTGGCGACCACCCGCTTTTTCCGATGCTGCCAGCCGGCTTTCTCCCGCAGCTGCAGCAAGTATTCGGAGTACCACCGCCGCCAAAAGTATTCAGTTCGTTGTTGCGCGGCCCGCCATCGCTTTTCGAGTTGGACATGCGGGGGGTCCTTCCGTCCGATTTCCATCTGATCATCCTGTCCCTGGGGAACAATCCCCAATCGGTTATTTTCCTGAATGAAGTCGATTGGTCGGATGGGCTGAGGGTCGCCCGTGCCGTCGCTGACATAGGTGAGTGGCCGCGAATTAACAGCGGCCTCCACCTCTGCCAACAGGGTGACCAGCTCATCGTAGCTGATCACGGATCCGCCCAGCGTCTTCTGCAGTGCTCTTTTGACCGACACCGCCCGTTCGAACACTCCGCCGGCCCAGGGAGTGTGGCTGGGAGTGAATCGCCACTTGATCCCCCGAGAATCGAAGAAGTTCACCGGGTCAGTGCCCGAAATGCCAAAGGATGAGAGTGTCCGCCCCATCAGAGTGAAGGTTGGGGCGTTGTCGCTGAGAATGCGAGAGGGAGCGCCCCTTCTGGCGATGAACCGCCGTAAAAGGGCCACGAGGCTGTCAGCCGACAAGTCCCGTGTCGCGTCGACGTAAATTGCCCTCGTTGTCAAGCAAGTGATGAGCAGCACCCATGCCTTCTTTCGTTGTCCAGCCTCGTCCAGCGCCACCGTGGGGCCAAGGAAATCAACCCCCACCGATTCAAATGGCAGTCTTCGTCGGACTCGATCGGCTGGCAGTTGCGGCATGGGTGGGAGGGGGAACGAAGCCCCTTGCATTCGTCGGCATTTCCGGCATGACTTGATGGTCTTCCGGACTTGTTGTCGGGCGCCAGGGGTCCAATAACCCCTAAGGAACTGCGATAGTGTCCCATTCAGTCCTGCATGGCGAAGACGGCGATGGATGTCGTCGATGAGCAGTGTCCCGATCCTTGACTTTTTTGGCAAGAAAATCGGTTTGCTGAGCCCGGGTTCGGCGCAGTTGTCGACCCGGCTGTGCAGCCGCTCAATTCCTTCTTCGTCCCGCTCGGTTTGTGTGCCTTTCGGTGCCTTTTCCTGCTGCTGGACCCTCTGGATGAGGGTAATCTGAGCTGTCCGCAGCTCTTCCGCATCGAGGTGGGATACTCGCTGCCCCAGGACATTGACTGCCCCGGCCCGATGTCGGGCCCTTCCTCGACTCCCGGACTCGCGGGCTTCTTCTTTTTGGTGTTCTTAACAAATCGCCGCAGCCACGCTGTCGCCCCAAGTGCCTTTGTCCATTTGCTGCATTTTCGGAGGAGATTCATCGGGAATGTCTTGTCCGAGGGGAAGGAGTCCCCTTCTGCTTGGCTAATGAGCAGCGCGCACGGTACATCATCCGAGGGACGTCCGTGTCCGCTTTGAATTCCAGCTCTTTCGGCCATCCGTTCGGTTCCCTGCTCAGCCAGTCGGGCCCGTGCCACCACCATCGGCAGTTCTGCAGCTCGGCTGGCACCACGCCCCGTGTGGCCATGTCGGCGGGATTGTCGTTGGTCGACACGTGGTGGAAGACCACCTCCGTTGCGGCTCGGATCTCGAGCAGTCGGTTGGCCACAAACTGTGGCTGGGGGGAATGGTTCCGCACCCAATGTAGCGCAATTGTGGAGTCGCTCCACAGATGTTGTTCGACGATCGGTTTGTGCAGCTGAGTGCGCACAAATGCTGCCAACCGCACCCCCAAAAGGATGCCCATCAGCTCCATCCTGGGGATGGTGAAGGTGTCGGCGGCTTTCTTCGGCTTGAGGCGGGATTTGGCCATGATGAGACGGGAATGAGTCCCGTCGGGCCCAGCGGATCGGACGTAGGCGGCGGCTGCGTAGGCGAACTCCGATGCATCCGTGAACACATGGAGAGTGAGGAAGCTCTCCCGATTCATGACCACCTTCCGGGGCACAATTGTTACCGCCCCGTCCCAACTTGCCACAATCCGGTCCCAATCCTGCCGGTCCGTTGGCTCGAGAGGGGTGTCCCAGTCATGGGTGGAGTCCCATAGGCGCTGGAAGAAGCGCTTCGCGGCGAGTGTCGCGGGCACCACAAGGCCCAACGGGTCGAAGAGACTGGCAATCGTTCGGAGCAGCGTTCGGCGGGAATTGCTTGTCCCGCAGTCGGGGGGAATCCCCGGGTAGGTCATTCGAATTTCGTCAGCTTCTGAGTTCCATTCGAGGCCGAGCATCTTTGCCGTTGTCTTTCCGAGGTAATCGCCCTCCGGGAATTCCCGATTCAGTGCCTGGTCGCTGCTGAGGAACTCCCTTAGGTTCATCCGTGCCGCGGTGAACATTTGCTTGGCCATCCGCGCCCTTTCAGCCGCTTCTGCCTGATCGTCCGCTGGGATGAGCACATTGTCGACGTACGTATCACGGATCAGTTGTTCCGATAGCTCCGTGTCGTACTTGCGCAAATGGTGTCGGACCACTGCGGCGAGGCAGAACGGGCTCGGAGTTAGCCCGAAAGCAAGGCGCCGGAATCGGAATGTGATCAGATTGTCGGTCGTTACTGGTCGGGAAGGGTCCCTCACCCACAAAAACTTGCATACGTCCCGGTCCGCCTCTTCGACCTCGACCATTAGGAAGGCCTTTTCGACATCGGCAATCACGGGCACTTGGCAAGCCCGAAATCTTAGCAGCATTCCGGCCAAGTCCGGCAGCCACACGGGTCCCCGCAAAAGGCAGTCGTTAAGGGAAGGGGATCCCCTGGCATGGGCGCTGGCGTCATAGACCACGCGTAGCTTCTTGGGGGTGATCACAGCTTGGTGCGGGATGAAGTGTTCCCGCTGGCTCGATCCGATCTTCGCCTCTTCGATGATTCCGTTCCGAAATTGCTCATCGATGATTCCTCGGTATTCTTCCATAACGTCCGGCATTCGTTGGAGGCGATTGATCAGGCTGGTCAAACGCCGGTATGCTATGGCAAAGTTGTTTGGCAACGCGGGAATCGGTTCCCGCCATGGAAGACGGATGGAGTAGCGGCCGTCGGCGAGCTGCCTTACCGAGCGTTCGAATTGGATGATTGCTTCGGTGTCCGCGTCTCCGGTCGGGTCATCCCGAATCCCGATGGCCTCGAGGGACCAGAATCACAGAGCACAGTCCCGAACACGGTGTCGACCAGATAGGTCCCTTCTGGCGACTTACGGAACCCGATCACAAAGTCCCAAAACTTGCGTATTCCAATCACGATTTGGGGTTCGACGGGCACTTCCGCGGTCTTGGTCACTTCGGGCTGGGTGCCCGGGTCGACAAGCTTGGTCAGCAGGGGAGTGCAGATAGCGGGCACTGATGAGACTTCCAGCTGCTCCCAGCCGCCGTCCAAACGCTTGAGGCTGACACTGTGTTTGGTGGACGGCACCTTCTTCTTGTTTCCTCCGAACACTTGGACGACCAGCGGGCCCGAGCCCGCAGTTGGCAGGGCGAGCTGCTCTGCCAGTACTGCTTGGATGCAATCCACTTGGCTTCCAGGATCCATCAGCAGGACCGTATGACGCTGGCGTTGGCCACATGCGCTGGCGGCGATCACTGGACAGACCATGAGGTAGGCCGACACAGATTCGCCCACGGCTGCGAATGCCCGCTGATCGGTGCTCGGGGAAAATCCCCGTGTCCCGGCTTCCTTTCGTCGGCGGCGGGGCCGGCTTTTCTTCGTCCCGTTTGGCTCCGACTTCGGCGGGTCCTCGGTCGGATTTGACTCGGGCTCTGCCTTGACCATCATGACACTGGCCGCGGGTTGCGGCTCCGGTTTGCTCGCCCGACGGGCTTCAGTGCCCGATGGTGGTCCCCGGGAATTGTGACCCCCCTCCTTGCCTGCCCTCGAGTCCGACCAGCAAATGAGTGAATGATGGTCATCTCTTTGGCACCATCGGCACGGCCTTGCCCGCGGACAACAGCTGGCCACGTGGTCGGATGATAGGCAGCGGATGCATCGACGTTGTTCAAGGAGGCGCTCTCGCCGAGACTGGGCCGTCGGATAGACACGACAACCGCTGGGGCGATGCCCCTGCCGATGGCACAACGAACAGCCATCGTTGGCGAAGGTCGGCGTTCGGGTTCTGTCGGTCGGATCCCGGGCTCGGTTTTGCCCGTTTCTGTAGTCTCCGTGGTACTGAGTGGGTCGGCGTTCCCGAATTGGAGTGGCATTGACTCCTTGGACTGGGGGACGTGGCTGAGCTGGCGGGTTGTCGCTGACCAAAAATGCCCTCGGGAATGGGTCCCGACCACCTCGGTTGGGACGGAAGGTCCGGTCCGGCTCTTTTCTGGGTTTCCGGTCCGGTTCCCTCATGGCCGCCAAGGCCGACTCCGCCGACCGCATGCACCGAACTTGTGCCGCGACGGCTTTTCGAAATTCCCGAACTGACCACTTTGCTCCGCTGGTGCTTTCCCGGATCCGCAAGTCGGTCAGAATGCGCACGGGCAGCTTTGATTCGAGTAGTGGCCCGAAAGAGGCGTCGTCGACGTTGGCGCCGAGTTGCTCGAGTTGGCACACTCCCCGTTCGAATTCGTCGATGACCGTTGTCAGACTTTGACAGTTGTCCCGTGCCGGGGCAAGATGGAGAAGCTGGGCACGGATAGCCCGCTGCAGATCGTCCGTGTCCCCGAATCGCTCCTTCAGCAGTTGGACCACGACGGGGTAATTCCCGTCCGAAGGGGGATACACTTCAACCGCTCGTCTGGCCGGTGATCCCTCCTTTAAGCAGCGGAAGAGATGTAGCTGCTTCTCGAAGCCCGGAATGGGCTTGTCGTCCACCGCTCTCTTGAAGTATGCCCAAAACGTCGTCCAATCCTCCGGTTTTCCCGAAAAGGTCGGGGGTTGCAGCCGCACCGTTTCAAAAGTCGTTGCTCCTTCGTCGGCTCGGGTCCTTCGATGGCTGGCCGAGGGGTCTCTACCCCTATGGTTCTCGGGCTGGCGAGTTTGCCCGGTCGGATGCTCGTTTCCCGGCGGAATGGTACACGGTGGAAATGGCCGCCGCTGCTGGCCATGTGTAGACCGAATCCAATCGAGAATAGAACCGACGGCACTGCCGCCCAACGGATCCGGGTTTTGTCGCTGGAGGACATTTCCCACGTTGCGCATGACGGGCGTGGCTGCCCGTCTCGGCTCTCCGATTTTCAGTTGTTCGAATTGCCGAGGGAATCCGAGCTGATTGACGGCCGGGGCATGAAATGACGGTCCTTCCACTTCCTGTGTTGCCTTAAGATGGGCAGACCCAGGGGGAAAATCCCCCAAAACATTGCTGGTAGCCGAAAGGCGCGACCCATTGCCGGAGGAAAGAAGCGAAATCCTCTCCACATCTTCCAGTGTTTTCCGAACCGTCCGCAAATCGCCAAGATGTTCCGCTGCGATTTGGAGCAGTTCAGCGGGAGAAGGGTGTTCCCGCAGCCCCAAAAACTTGGTCACCGCCGGGAATGACAGGGTGAAGGAGTCGTACAGAAACTCCTGCTTGTCCGGGGCCTGCGTTCCGATCGTCTCGAGTCCTCGGTCGAAATGTCCCTTGAACAGGTCGACGAGCTCGCCCAGTCCTCTTTCCATTGCCATGAGGCGAGCGGCGTGATGGGGTGCTTCCCCAGTGTTCAGGTCACTTTCCAGTAGGTCCCGCGCCTCTGCGATCCGATCGGCGAGTGGACCGGCTGCCCTCTCAAGCTGATCGCGAACAGCACGCACGGCGATGGCGCTGCTTCGCAGGGTGCGTTTCCCACCGGGTTCTGTGCCCGCGCCACCAAGGTCTGTTGTTCCATCTGCCCCACCCGTTGGGGCTCTCAACTTCTTACCATTCGGATTGGCTGAAGGAGTACTCCCGGTCGGATTGACTTGGGACGTCTGCTCGTCGTCCGTCGGGTCCATTTCCCGATTCCGAATTGTCCGTTGGGTCGTTGAAGGCTTGCGCGGAATGGAGCCCCCTGCTAGCGGCACCAGCTTGTCCCAAATAATGGGGATGGACAAGGGGTATGAGGGCTAGGCTGCTAAGCGGCACCACCACTCAGTTAGGGAGTGAGTGAACCTCCTGTCACCGGGAAAAATCCCGACTTCGATCGCGCAAGGAGGGAGGGCGATGGAAGGGGATGGGACTTGAATCGGGATGATTCAATCCCGAACGACAATTGCCGATAGGACTAGGGGCGGCGGATGCCCCAATAGAAGACCGAAATCGGTTATGCCCAAAGGGAAGGGCAATTCCCGACGCTTGCCAAAGGGAAGGAAGGCAAACACAAACGCAAAAATTTATTGCCAAAGGAAAGGCACAAAAAATGTGAAGGAATGATGGGGGGGATCCGATAAGGGACGGGCGGATCTGAGGAAAGGAGAAGGCAAAGAAAAAGAGAGTGAAGAAAAAGATAGTGAAGTGAAAGAGAGTGAGGAAAGGATGTGAAAATGTGAAGCAAAAATGTGAGCCAAAGGCAGGGGGCGGGGGCGGTTAAATAGCCCCGGAAAAGTGGACAAAATGCAAACACGTGAACGGGACCGAAGCGGGGGGGAGGGCATAAAGTAGGACACAGAAAATGGAGAGGGGACATTTGTTGGACAAAGTTGGGAAATCAGAATAAATGAATGGAAAAGATGGGACGGGGAGGGGAGAGGGGAATTGGCGGGCAAAAGGGACAAAAGGAAGGAGCGATTGGATGGCAGATGCCCCCGGAGGGGAGGGGGCGAACAAGGAAAACATTTGAAAGATGAGCAAAGAAGAAAGAAGGGGGGGGGGGAAACAACAAAATTCAAATGACCAAAGAGCAGAGAGCCGTGTTGATGAAAGGGAGGAAGAGAAGAAATGGGAAATAAATACGAACGATTGGGGAAGAGGAAAGGGGAGGGGAAACCAAAATAGTCCGATCAATTCGGCATCCGTCCCCATCCGATCCGCCGGGAATTTTCCCGGCCGTCAGCGTCCCTCTCGTCTCTAATCATTTGCGACAAGTTTCCTGAATTCGATAACATTGAATGCGTGTTGAAATTCTTTAATGGGCCTACCTGATATTCAGTGAACATTTCAATATTGATGTTTATAACTGTTTTTAAATCAATAAACAAGCTTAATTAAACACCCATTGAAATTTAAAATAAATAGGCTAGAAGAGAACGGGACTTATAACAACTCGTTTCTCTAGTGTTTTAGAAATCAAATTTATGTGCTTTTTCGGGATTCTTTATTAAACAATAAGAAAAACTGAATGAAAATTTCTTTAAATACACGCTAATTTGGTTGGAATTGTGCTAAAAATTCTCCTTGATATTTATATCAGATTCATTTAAACATCTAAAAAGAAAAATTAAGGGGTTGCTAATTCAAATTTGTGTAGCTTTTCACTTTTTTTCTGAGTTTGTTTTAAAATTTCTTGAATTCTAAGAATCCAAAGTTATTTTTTTATTTCCTTTCGTTTAAAATACAAAACCAAATAAAATAACACAGTAATTTTCAAAAAGCGTTCGTTCGAATTAGAATTAGTTTTTGCGAAAACTAAAAACAAAACGGCACATTACCTAAGGATATGAATTAATTTTGGTCATAAATGAAGAAATATTTTATTAATTAATCTTTTGTTAGAACAATGGGGTTCATACTGTTGAAAAATAATACCAATTCAAATTAGGTTATTTTGAAATTCTACACTTCCGAGGCGCTAGCTAACGATTTTTCTTCATAATTAAAGAATCAATCAGTCAGTTTTAAAATCACCAAAACACAATGGGGCCTTCTATTCTTCTGAGCTTTATTAACAGTTTCATGAATTCAATAACATTGAATGCGTGTTGAAATTCTTTAATGGGCCTACCTGATATTCAGTGAACATTTCAATATTGATGTTTATAACTGTTTTTAAATCAATAAACAAGCTTAATTAAACACCCATTGAAATTGAAAAAAATAGGCTAGAAGAGAACGGGACTTATAACAAGTCATTTCTCTAGTGTTTTAGAAATCAAATTTATGTGCTTTTTCGGGATTCTTTATTAAAGAATAAGAAAAACTGAATGAAAATTTCTTTAAATACACGCTAATTTGGTTGGAATTGTGCTAAAAATTCTCCTTACTATATATGTTATATAGGTTTCGGGTTTCGTTTCAAAAACTAATATCTGAAGTTCTGGAACCAGGGGGGCTTTGAAAATGGTGGATGGGTCTTACAACTTTTTACCGTGCATCCGGGAAAAATAATATAAAAAAATCTAGGGCTCCACATGAGCGCCAGGAACCGAGTTGCGGGTCATTCGCGCACTCTCAGTTCTACGAAAATTTTTCTTTTGATCGGGATCAAAAAATTTCCGCCGTGAGGGCCCTAAGTTGGAATGTCCCCGAAAAGTTTTCCAGCGGACCCTAAGCGAAATTTTCAAAACCTAGGCCTGCCTGCTTCGACAATTTTTCAGCACCAGAATGGGTTCAGCCCCAGCTGAATGCCGGGCTGGGGGATGGAGAGAACGGGATAGGTATAACAGGCGAAATGTAGAGTATTTGGGTCCCGATTTTTCCAGAAAAAAAAATGTTGAAAATTTTGAAAAATTTCCGAGCTAGGGGGGGTTGCAGGTTTTGCACGTTTGGGGCTGTATGAATTTTTAACGATTTTTTAAAAATAAACGGAGACCACTTTCAAGCACCCATTTTTGATGGGCTATCATTTAAAAATAATTTTGGAAAAATTTTTATTTTTTCAAAAAATTTTAAGGTAGGCGGGACACTTCAGTCCCGGGGCTGTAACTCGCCAGGGGGTGCCTGGAGTGGAAAGTTTTTTTTGCCCATATTCGTAGAGCACAAAACGGGCTATCGAATGGTGTAACATAGGTTCAAAAATTTTCATAAATTTTCGAGCTAGGCCCCTTAAGAAATTTTCACATACCTTCAAATGGATCAAAAAAATTCAAAAAATATTCTTCTGGGCCTATTTTAGGCGCTGATCACGAATATCAACTTAGTTTTGTGTTTAAATAATTTTGGGGGTGCCTAAAAAATTTTGAAAAATCGACCGTATTTTTGGCCTCGGAAATTTGGTGACATATTTAAAAAATCATAACTAAATTGGTTGTGGACCAATTTGCATAAAATAAAGTTTATAGAATGCAGAAAAATACGTTCGATAGGAAAAAAGTTAGGCCCGAATTTCAGAAAATTTATGAATTTTCAGAAAAAAATTCATAACTTTTTTCAAAATCAAAATTTCCAAAATTTCATTACATAGAAATTGCAAATTTTTAGCTCTACTGAATATCCCTTTAGACCCTCCTTCTATCTCTTTCTTAAAAAAAGTTAGGGCCCAAAAACTCATTTTGAAATTCCGGACCATAGGGGGTACCCTATTGAAAATTTTTTGAAAAATTTTTTTCTCTATTATTTATTTAAAAACACTTTTCTAAGCCTATTTGGCTCGCTGATCACGAATATCAAATCAGATTTTAGTTTTGACCTCGTTAAAGTCTCTGAATCCCTACGTTAATAGGGATTCTGAGCGGGTGGAAGGGGGTGGGGGGGGGGGGGGCGGGGGGAGGGGGGCGGGTGTGGGGGGAGGGTAAGGTTCGGATCACCACACTCAAATGATTTCTTTTATTTTATTTGTTTTTTTCTTTCTTGTCAATTTTTTTTTTGCAAAATTTAAATGTGAAAAAAGTTTTAATTAATTTTACTGCATTTATCACAACAAAATTTTTAAATTCAATGGAACATTTCAGTCACACTTTCCATTTTGTAACCCTTCACTCTCTAATCATTGGAACACTCTCAGCCCCTAATCATTGGAACACTCTCCTTCTCTAATTATTGGAACACTCTCTAATCATTGAACACTCTCATTAGAATACTCTCAGCCCCTAATCATTGGAACACTCTCAGTTCCTAATACACTTTCAGTGCCCTAATCTGGTACACTTCACGTCCATAATCATTGAAACACTCTCATTTCATATCATTGGACCACTCTACTTCTCTAAGTATTGGAACACTCTCTAATCATTGGAACACTTTCATCCTAATTTTTCAGTCCCGATCCGTTGGAACACTTTCGGCCCTATTGATCAGACCTAGGTAGCGAAGCTCGATAAGCGCGAAGCGCTTTGAATACAGTACGCGCATGTACGCCCCCGCTAGTTGATTTTATATCAGATTCTTTAAACATCTAAAAGAAAATTAAGGGTTTTGCTAATTCAAATTTGTGTAGTTTTTCACTTTTTTTTCTGAGTTTGTTTTTAAAATTTCTTGAATTCTAAGAATCCAAAGTTATTATTTTAATTCTTTTCAGGGG
>JBDPZO010000227.1:0-14977 GCA_039877585.1 Heterodera filipjevi | reverse complement strand
CAAAAATGCAAACTCATTCAATTTTATTCTTTCTAATTTTCCCCCATTTTCTGTTTATTTTCGTCTTTTCTGCTGCCTTTTCTTCTTCGTCCTCCGGTTTTCAGCCCCTTCTCAGATTGGCCGGCTGTTCGCTTTCTGCCCTGCATCTAAATAAACCTATCGTCATCTGTTAGTGAATGTGGCCTTTTTGTGTTTTTTTAAATTATAGAAATTGCCTCGGCCGTGCCGGTGCCATCGTCGTCTGTCCGTTTTTTGCTCTTTTTTGTACGCGTGGTAAGCAATGCGCCGCCAACTCCGACGCCCGCCGACCGCCACATTCTTCCATGGCCCCAGCAGCCTTGCTAAAGCAATTGGAAAGCCCATCAATTCATTTCCTTTAAATGCCCGTTTGCCTTTGTTCTTTTATCCCAGGGGCGCCCTCTTCCGCCTCCGCCGTTTGCTGTTCGTCGTCACGTCAATGGTCGTGTCGTGACAAGCGGAACCACAATATTGGGAACACAAAGTGAGCAACGAATTGGACACGGCCTACTGACGACAGCATTTTTAACTGATTTTATGAAAGTTTTGATTAAATTTTCGGTGCTTTGATTACGGTAGTCAATGGTACGATATTTCAATATTGGAATTGAAATACTTTTATTTTATAAGTAAAAATGAAATAACGATAAATAATGTGGGAGATGCGAAAATTCATAATAAACCAACTAATTGAAGGAGGGGCCGATCATTCAACACCAATTTATTCACTCGACCATTCATTCATTACCTTTGATGAAAACATTACACACAAAAACGATTCAGGTGTCTCTTTAGAAATGCTCAGAAAGTGTTATTAATTAGATATTAATTATGGGTAATAATTAATGAGTAAACAATTCGTTTTTTATTCCCTTAGTGTGAGGTAGTTATTTAAAATTTTCAAAACTTCTCGTTTTGATGACGACGTCAGGGTCAATAAAACCATTCGAATTTTCGTTCGAGTTGTGTCCGTGTTCGGAATGACCAAATAGAGCGACTTTTTTTCAACTATTTTGGGGTTTTAGCACCTAAAAACTATTGGCACTATTTTGGCATTTTTCAACTATTTCACGACTATTTTGGCCTTTTTCCAGAAATGTCATAGCAAAAGTGCAATAAAATATTGAAAAATACACCCCTGAATGTGATCTTTGATATTTAGAAAAGTATAACCCTAAGATGGAAATTTCTCAAAAAGTTGCTGCCTTAAATCCATTTTTATCCAAGTTCTCAAAAAACTTTTCTAATTTTTTCCTATTTTGTTTCGAATCTGCTTTAATCGACATTGTTTCTAGTTTTGCATATTCCCAGCCCTAATGATCAGCGACCCAGAAATTTAATTGGCCAAAGTTTAGGGTCCCCTTAATTTTTGGATGCTATCATTTTTAATTTGAAGATATGTTCAAACAAATTTTTTATGAACTAAATTAAAATGTCTATCACATAAGAATCAAAAAAATAACTTTTTAACCATATACTATCAGTAATGCATGTCGTTTGTTAAACGTTAAGAAAAATTTTTGTTGCCCAAGTTTTGGAGTTTCTGATAATTCTGTGGTCATTACTCGTTAACTTTTACACCTCCATTTTCACTTATCTTTTTTTGTTTGACTCGTTGAATTTTAAAGTTTCCGTATTATTTGTATTCAAATTCGTAGTTTTCTTTAAATATGAGTTATTTTTGGTACTAATGCAGTTTGGGACCACTTTAAAAAAGAAGTGTAATGAAATCCGCGCTCAAATGGCTGTGTTAATCATTTTTGAGCGCGAAAAAAGATATATTTTTTTATGGCGTAGGAGCTGCACAAGAATTAGAAATGTTTTTTTCATTTCTCTTGCATAGCACCCTCAACTTAGCAAAAATATCAGCAAATGCTGCAATCCGTCAAGAGTTATGATAATCCAGGGTTCCCATCTGCCGAGATCTATTTCAATACAGCCACGCGATTCCAAGTACATAAAGGGGAAAATTTGTGAATTCAAAGTACACACCAAAATTTATCATTTGCAACTAAAAACTCGTTAATTTTTTCACCAAGCGGGGGGGGGGGCGCAGGCTTGCCGATAGCGCCGCCGAAAATTTTTGAAAATTCGGGTGTAATTGTAACAGATTTTGCACAAAAAATAGTTGAATTGGAAAATCGAAGATATAAAGGGGTGCGGTGGTGCCGATAGCGCCGCCCGGTCTGCAAATGGATTTTGGCATAAAAATTGAACATTTTTTTCCATTTTTTGGGCAAAAAGCCGTTTTCAAAGTACATCTTTGGAATAAAGTACGCCTTCAAATTTTCAAAGCAGGAAAGCCGAAAATAAAGTAGTGACTTGAAATAAAGTACGAATGGGAACCCTTGTGATAATCTAATATTTGTTTTTTTTTAATTTTTTTCCATATTAATTGATTGCTAGGATCTAGACTAAATCTGAGATTTCATCTATAAAGTTTGAACCAAAAAGAACACACAGGTTATTTGCACCAAAAAACAATTTGGTACCCAATATCAACGCCTCAAATTACAAATATGACAATGATCTGCTTTATAAAACCATCGCCAACACCAATAAACTGTCGCTTCCCTTTTCTTTGCTCATTATTCCTTCTGTAACGGTTTCCTCCGTCGCCTCGCCCACTGAGCACCAGATAAGCGCTTGTAGCTGCTCCTGCTTCTTATTTGCTTGTTCAGTGTTCTGAAGAAGCGTTGGAAACGGGTGGCATTTCCTTGACAAATCTCCTCCAACCTCACCCACGGATGTCCATTGAATTCATTTCTTCAGCTTCCACGCTTCACACACTTTTGCTCGTGTTTTCTTTCCGCCTGCTTTTTGCCCGGCGCCCTTTGCCATGGATTTCCACGAAGCACCCGAACGCCGTCTTTCGGATCCAAAATCGAGACCCTTTTTGGTCACGGGGGGGGGGGGGGTATGATTTCGATCTACGAAAAACCTGTTTTGCCGTATTTTTAATTTATCAAAAGTAAGATACCTTCGGCGCGTACTCCGGATTTTTCAGGGAATGGCCCGATCGGCCCCCGTCCCCGTTGTGCCCATACGTTGTCCAATTTTACGCCATCGTTTTTGGGTCCTCGATGTCACTAAAAGAATTGTACAATTGAAAATGTTTATCATACTAAAAAAAAAATATTCATGAAAGTTACACAATGCCATTTTCACTGCCTACATTAAATAGGAAACAAACTTCCACTAGCTCCCTGCTCCACCTTGGGAAGCGTTGTGCTTTCCAAATTCTTCAGTTTGTCCTCGTCCAATTTGCGCTCGCCCGTCTCCCAATGCCCCTTTGGCCGTCCCAACTTCAGCATCGCGCCCCACCCGCCTTCGTTACGTCCTTTTTCCCTCCCCCCAATGTTGTGTATGTGGCGGTGCTCGTGGATTTCTTCTGTCTTCATCCTATTTTAAAATGTTCTTAGGTCGTCGGCAAAATCCCCATATTGCTTGGCACACTGAACTCACCTTCTTTCTTCCACTTTCATCATGGGTTATCGAATTGGCCTTCCTCGCCTCAGTTCCAAACGCTCAACAACTCCGCCAATGTCCATTTCGTTTGTCCTGACAAGAACATCCAGGGAATCTCTCCTCTTCCCGGCGCAAACGATGGGCCACTTACACTTCCTGCGGCCCTTGCTGTTGATATTGGTGGTCCGTTTTTCGCAATTCTTTTGCTTTTTTTTTTTTTTCCTTTTCTCTGCCGCCCTGTTTGTCCGTCGCTTCACCCTCAGTCCGCCTCCTTCGTCCGTCTCCATTTTTCATCCTTGGGTTTGGGACATAGGGTGAACAGCCCTGTAACCTGCCACCCTAACAACTCTAGCAAAAAAATAATCAGATAATTTCTCTATTGAAAAAAATTCTCCACCCGTGCCGCCCCTATAAAAATCAGAACAAAAAGTCTATATTTCATTGATTAACGAGTGCCCATTGTGTACACGTAACCTATGGAGACTGTATTTTTCAGAGGTGGTCGAACACCCAGGTATTTAGCGTCCTCCCGGAGGACAGTGGTCTCTAGCTCTCTCATCACTGCTGAACTAACCGTGTACTTCTCCAACTTTTTAACGTGTTATGCATCACTGCTGTCATCTGAAAAGATGATGTAAATTATGTTTTTGGTTGTGTGCCCAATTTTAAGTTTGTCCCCGCTTTTCTCCACTCCATTTGGTGCTCCCGCCTGTTCAGTCGACGATCTTTGGCCACATATGGCGTTCAGTTCGTCCCTCCGCGTCGTCCTCAATGATTGTGCGACAGTTGTGCCGATCCGGCCCATTTCAGTGCGGGAATTGGCTTCCTCCCTCCGCCTCCTCTTCGTCATTTTGCGCACTTTATTTTTATGTTTTGTCCCTAACTGAACGTGTGATCAGTCCATATTGACGTTTGGCGCTTCCGTGCGCTTTTTCTTTTCTCCACTTCTCTTTATATTCGTCTGTATTAGGAAATAGTGAAAAGTTGTTTCGTCGCTCCCACCAAATTTTTAGGAACATTCCGCCCAAAAGTTTCAAATCGATTACCATGAAAAAACACCCATTGTAAACACTATGCAAAAACCCTTGTTTGTGGCATCTTTTTTAACTAAATATCGCATATCCTAATGGAGGTGTAGCCTTCAACCCACTTCGTGCTTCCCCGCCGTTCCGCTTTCCTCGCTATCCGTCGCCGCGGTGGTTTCCCCGCTTCTGCTCTGCTCTCCTTCTCTCATCGTTGTCATTTTTGTCTCGCTCTTTTTTCCCTCGTCCCACCAATTCGCCGTCTTCTCCTCTCTCCGCAGCGTCCATCCATTGGGCCTCCATATTTGAGTGCCATCATCACCGCCATCTTTTTGAGTATCCCTTGAAAAATATTCCTTGTTATTATTGTTTTTTAAAATTGTATCGGAGAGAGAGGTTGGGAAGAACTGCAATTTTATAGTAAAAACTTAAAAAGACACCCTCCGGAATTGTCAGCTAAATTTACTGCGGCACCGTATTTGACTTTTGACAGAATATTTTTGCACCTTTTAATGAGAAGGTTCCCTCTCTTCTCCCAATCTTTTGCTTTTATATAAAAAACCAATTTATGGGGAAGAGAAAAGATTTTTGCATTTTTCCCATGCATTCCGTTTCCACGGCACTCCTTTTTTCGATGAAATTAATTTTGAAATTGCGCAAACAAAAAAGGTAACATTTTTTCCTCCTCTTTCGTGTTTCGTTGCCAATTTTTCTCAAATTTGGGAAACAAACGGAGAAAAATGTATAAAAAATATTTGCGGTTGAAGTGGCACTTAGCAAAAGTAAGTGAGTGAGTGTACAAATGAGAGAGAGTGAACGATTATTTGCTGTAGTCCGTCCGTCCGTTCTCACGGCATTTTCCCTCGGGGCACAATTGCCCCCCCCCCCCCCCCCCCCCCCCTCCCAATTTTGATTTAAATTTTTTTTCTGAATTGGGACGGCAAATATCATTGCCAAATTATTTACTTAAATAAAAAAAGAAAACCTTTTTAAAAATGCATAAATGTTACCCTAAAATTTTTGCCCTTTGTGAGTCCCGGTTAGTCCCAAGCCCCGGCCCGTTGAAAATCACGATCCAATTCCGTAAGTTGACTCAGTGAAAGTGCTTCAACACTCAAAGGCCGAAGAAAAAGGCTAAATTGAAGTACCAAAGCTGTTGAGGTCCTATTTCTGGAAATTCCACAGAAACAAAACTGCCAAGGTTGGAATGCCAAATAAAAATGCCACAGAAAGTCACATATTTCATAGATGGAAGTCACGAAATGTTAAATAAAATTTAATGGTGAAAATGTGCAAGAAAATGTGCGTAGAGGGAGGGAATGGAAGCGAGTCCGTTTAATTTGAGGATTTTATTTCCTAAAAACCACAAAAGTCCTCATTTGAAAATTTGGATTTGATTGTAAAATGAGGCTTTTAAGCGAAAAAATATTAAAATTAAAAAAAATATAGAATATTATGCCAAATTTTCTTAATTTTTCAAATTACCACCGGCTCGGGTTGCAACCTTTCAAAAACATCTAAATCTCTTTCTTTAACTTCCATAAATTCCCATTAATTAAGTAATCTTGTCTTCACCAATGGAATTTAACTTGAAAAGATTGGCGGGCGAAGCGTCCGGAATGTTCAGCAGAGCCAAACAAGTGAAAACTCTTTGAAAATGGACGTGCACTTTCCAACTTTTATTAATAATTTTCGAATTTTCAGTTAACGGAGGAAAAGCTGCTGAATGCGGAAAAGACGGAGCTTGGTAAATGAATTAAAAGGTTTTTAAAAAGGAAAAACATTTTCAGACCCTCACTTTGAGCAATTGCTTAGCAGGGCGGACAAAACGGAGGAACAGTCGAAGAAACTTCTTTCCGCCATGGAGGCGTATTTGCAACCGAATCCGGGTTCGACTTTGGGAAGGGGTGGTATTCAATAATAGAATAACAGTTTTGTTTAGAAAGTGGGAAATGAAAAGTTCGGGAATTTAGTCTTTTTAATTTCCGTTACTGAAATTAACCACCGTTTTTTGGGAGTTTGTCATTCGATTTTCCGTTAGTTTGTCTATAACTTTATTCAAATATACTTGATTTGGTGTTTAGCCCTCCGAATGGGCGATGCCCTTTACGAGAAGTTGGACATTCGTTTGGACGCTTTGCCCGCCAATCGCTCCAACGCTTTGGAATATCTTGGCGAGGCAATGCAGGTTCTTGGGAACTGCACTTGGAAAATTTCCTTCAACAACTTGAAAATTTTCAGGAGTCGGCACAATCCTTTGGCACCGAAACGCCATTTGGAGGTAATCGAAGGGAACGGATAAACTCGAGGGAAAGGGACGGGTGCAACGCCAAGACAAAAAAAAAAGACAAATACATCTTGGCACTGCGAGAATATCTTTTTTTGACTTTTGTTTAAAAAGACGCTTGAAAATTTATTTCTGGGATCGCTGATCAAGGAAATAATATTTGCTTGTCCAATTACAAATTCGAACTTGAACTTGAGAAAACCGAATTTTCGACAAAATCCCAAAATGGTCGGACGTCGGTCAAATATTTGTAACCGAAAAAGTAGAGAGATTGATACAAAATCAAAGGCTAACAAATTGAGGTGCTTTGCAAAAAGTGGCACAAACGGAGGCCAAATTGGGAGCTGCCGAAAAAGAATTGGTCCAAACGACGGCCGGACAAACGCTGGTGCCAATCAGACGCTTTTTGGAGGGCGACATGCGCAACATTCAGGCAAAATTAAGAGGGGAAAGACGAGAGTAAAACAAAACTCTGATTATTTGCAGAGAGAACGTCGTGTTTTGCATAAGAAACGGTTGGATCTGGACGCGGCCAAAAACCGGCTGAAAAGGGCGCGCACTTTGGAGTCACAGGCCACCGTAAAAACATTAAAACCCCCTAAAATAGTTGGCAAATATCTAAAAATTATATAAAAAGGGGAAATGTTTTTTTTATCATTTGAAGAAAACCGAGACGAGTTATTTGTTCATTGAACAGGTGGGGACAGAAAAACAGAGCGAATGATCCGTCGTTTGTGTTTGGTTTTTTGATCATTCATTGTGTTGTGATTGGTCCGTTTAATTTGAATTTGTCTCTTTAAATTGTCACTCCCCTGAGGAAGAAACTGTTTTTTAATTGGTTTAGCCGTAACTTTAAATAGACAAACATTGTAACTGCTATGTTGTTTTAGGATTTTCTATCGAAACAAATTTTCAAATGTTTTTTAATCTGTCCATTTTTACAGGCCGAGGCCGACCTGCGCGTTGCTCAAGCTGAGTTTGACAAGCAGTTGGAAATTTTGCGCATTTTGTTGGAGTCACTCCAAACGGCACAGGCAAAATTCGCATTCCAATTACTAATTGCCTAATTAGTCGTTAATTAATTTCGTTTTTAATTTCATAAATTTTCGGTTTTTCAGAATCAGCAGTTGAAGCATTTGCTTGAATTTGTGGAGGCGCAGTCTCAATTCTTTTCCGCCTGCCAACAGCACATGGCCGACTTGAAGCGCGAGATCAATTCGACCGGAGGAGAACGGTGAAAAAAGAAGCGCATATTATGTAAACAAAAATTGGTATTTGTTTTGGTTTGACAGTTTCAGACCAAACGGAATAAACGGAAGCGGTGCCATTTGAGGGGACAGCGAAAGAAATGCGAAAAGTCGACGAAAAGCATCAACAAAATATGTCAATTCTTACCACAAATAAGGGAAATTAATACGAAATGTTTTAATTGCATCGCTTTGTAAAAATACTGACTTTCATATGAACGAAAACTGTAAAAATATTAAGTGACATTTTTTAAATAAAATTGGCAATTAAGCAAAATTTAATTTTAAACGAGTATCGGAAGTTCTGTAAAGTTCGAATAGTACGAAAACAGTTGGAATGTCGGAACGAATTGTTTAAAAAAGTCAACTAATTTTTATGTCATTTGACTTTCGCATAGTTTGGACTAGGGTTGCCACCCCGACGGTCGGGGTGGGAAAAGTCGGCAAGGTCGGGGTCGGGGTGACCCAAAGTCGGGGTTGGGGTGGCAACCCTATTTTGAACTGTCGGTTTTTTAGGGTTTTTGACATTCTGTTCATTTCATTACTATTCAACTATGAACAAACCGATAATTGTTAATAAAATTAATAATTCATCTAAACAATTTGCTGTCCCATTTGTAGGGGGGATTGGTAGCAAAAGGATTATCCGACAATTATCGCTATCCATCGGTTGGAGGGATTAAAGTGTTTCACGTGTTTCCCAAACTGCGCATTTACAAAAATAAGTATTTAAAAATTTGTTATTTGCCAAATACATATTAACAAATCTTTTTATTCAAATATATAAAATTATTTTAAATTAATTTTAATTTGCTCTGCTCCAGTTAAATATTTTGATTGCATGAATAAATGAATCAAATTATGCCTTTTAAATTATTAAATTTCATAAACATTTGTCCTCCCTCCTCCCCCCTTTAATTGTCCATTCTTTTCCAAATGTTTCTCCTTCATCCGAGTGCCTTTCTCCTTCTTCTTTCGCTTCTCATTTTGCCCCTCCTTTTTCGCGTCCATTGCCAAAACATTGAAAACTCCGAAGACAATGGGCAACAGAAGAAACAGATTGAACACGTTCATCAGCAGCTTTCAAACTCTGTTGAGGATTGGGTGGACCAATTGGGGCCCATGCAAAAGTAAAAACAGCGAACAATTCGAACTTTTTCGAAATTGGTCACCCTAATTATTGCGGGTCGGCACTGGCGGCCCTTTTAGCCAAAACAAATGCCGACTTACTCTTCTAAGAATTGTTATTACAACTTTTTGATTAAAAAATAGAAACATTTGATTTATTGCAGGCGCCGTCGTCGACGCGGCACAAAGACAAAAGCGATGGTCGGCGGCGCAATGGCCGGCCTCGGCGCGGCAATAATTTACAATGCGTTCAAAAAGAACAAAAATTGAAACGGACCGATGCATTTTTAAAACAAAAATTTGAATGATAAAGGAACTTGAAAGCCATTTTTTGATGGAATTTAAATAATAAAAAAGAAGAAATTTCGATGGCAGATCATTTCGTCAGTGATTCATTTGGGCAGTGAAAATCTCAAAAATAATTAACAAAAGATAAAAAATGGAGCCTAAAATTTTCAGAATTAGTTTTCTGAAAGCCTAACCCTCTAGTTTACTGAAAACCTAACCCAAAATTTTTTTTTGAAAATCTAACCCTAGTTTTCCCATTGTTTTTTTTTAAAAGAAACAGAAAACTCTCATACAACTATTGTGTTAGGTTTTCGAAAAAACTAAGGTTAGATTTTCAAAAAAAAAATTTGCTCTGTTTGGCCACAGAAGATGACTCAATTCTTTTGTGCTGTGCCGGCAATAAATTACTGTTTAAACTCCCCCCCCCCCCTCAATAAAAACCACACCAATCCAATGGACTTTCCCTTCGGCAGTCTATCGTTTGTTCGTTGTTTTCGTTCCTTTTTCTTCGACTTTAATTACCCTCCTCGTCCCATTAATCAGTTTTTCATTACTAAGGCTCAGAGTGATTCATGACAAAATATTATTGTATATTTAGGCGCCGGTAATTTTTTTTTGCCAGTTACTGCGTTTAAAACCATGAAATATTCTAAATTAATTAAAAAAGAGTATTATTTATTTATAATTATTTCAAGATTTTTTTTTTGTTGAATTTGCCATGAAGGCCTTTCTTTTTTGTGTGCTTCTGCTACTTCAGTTTATGCTCACTACCGAAGCAATTTCGGTGTTAAGCGAAGTCGGCCAACCATTTTTTGACCAACAAAGCGAAATTGACACAATGCCTTCGGGCGAAATGGCAAGGTAAAAAAAAAGCCGAACCTTTCTTTACCTTGGAAATAATACGGCACAATAAAAGTATTTTTAGGCGTCGCCGAAAGCGCTTTTCCAAATTGAAAGCCGCCGCTTTGGGAGCAGCCGCCGGATTGGGAGCCGCTGTTATTGCCAAACACGCGGGATGAAGCAGAAAAATAAAGGGGGGGGGGGAAGAAGGGCAAATGATAATTGAATAAAATCATTAAAAGGGGAGAATTATTCTTTGGATTTTGACGTTGTGATACCATTTCGTTTTGGTTATATTTTGAAGCTTTGTGCCATTTTTATTAGTCAATTAAAAAATAAAATTCAAAAAGATGCCATGTTCAGTAAGAAAATATAAATTCCTTTTCGGTTTGGTTTTTTTCTTAAATTTAATTAACAAATATTGCTTTTCAATAACATTAACAAATGTTATGAATGGACTAAAAACAAAACAATGAATAAATTATTACTTACTCATCGATACCAAATGGACAATTGAGTCACCCTAATTCAATTTATTATTTTTACTTTACTTTTTAAGTAAAATATTATTTCATTATTTACCCAATTATATGTAAGGGCCCGAGTTGCCCAATTTTGTGCACAATACATAAATTGTTGTCCTTAACCGGTTTGGCCTTTTCCAGCAGAAACCCCCCCCCCCCCCCTTCCCCCGCCGCCCTCTCTCCGTTCTTTCGCTTTTGCTTTAAATATTTAAGTCATTGTGCCTTGAGGAAAACGTACCAAAATATTACCAAAATATTTATATTTAAATTAACCACTTTTTGTTTAGTTAATAAATTTGCCCCTCCTAAAATTTTGTCAAAATGCGTTTCCTCCTTTTGCTTTTGCTGCTGATCCAACTTTTTTCTGCCGCTGTCGTTTACGGCGTCGCAATTAAAGACCAATTGAAATTGGGCGGAGGACCGACACCGGCCTCGGGAATGCCACCAACACAAACGAAAGCGTAAGAAGAGAAGCAGAGAAATGGACAAAATGAAAGCGAAAAAAATAAAGCGATTAACATAAAAAACCATTGGCAGAATTCGACGACGAAAAAGAGGCCTAAAGACATCGGGAGTGATTGGCGGGGCATTGGTCGGACTGGGCGCCGCGGTTGGAGCGAATGCATACAAAAAGTACAAAGCAAAGCAAGGCTAAGGGGAGGAGACAAAGGACAGATATAGAGGAGATCAATGAGAAACGGCATTTAACGGAAAAGAGTGATCAGAATGAGAAAAAAGTAAGAAGTTGGTACTGACATATTTTGAATAAACTTTGGATTTGATCTGAGATTTGAAGCAATTTTTGGTATTGGTTTGACAATTCTTAACACAAAAGTGGTCCCTAAACTATTAATATGAGTTTTATCCAGAGCTCACATTTGTGCTTATTTTTAAGCTTTTGACTTATTTGGAGGGGTCGAAGCTTAAAAATTTTAGGTGCTTATTTTTAAGATTTATGCTTATTTCAGCTCATTGTGCTTATTTTCTGCTTATTCTTATTTTTTGGATTCCAAGGGAAAGCCTAAGTTTTGAATGATTATTTTATAAATAAATGTTTTTTGAAGCGAATTAATACGCAAAATCTTAACAAGATTCAGTTAAATATTCAAATTTTTCTCTCGGCGGTACACTTCCATCATAATTTTCTGTACCCAAATTGCTTTTAGCTTAGATTATTTACGTTTAATGGCTCCACTAAAGCGCAATTTCAAAATTTGACTGTTTTTAGGGAAAATCTCTTAACAAATTGTATACAAATTTTCAAAATTTCCCCCGGTGGCGCCTATCGGCACCACCGGACCCCAATGTCGTAGGTTTTTTCAAAATTAATCATAAAAATCCTCAAAAATTGGTGATTTTTTTGTCAAGATTTGTTATCAAAATAATAGCCAATTTTCAAAATTTCTCACGGCGGCGCCTATCGGCACCGCCGACCTTCCTTTTTGCCTGGTGCAAGTAAAAGTGAATTTTGATCAAAATTGTCCGGAAATGTTTAAATTTCTCATAAAAAAGCCCGAATTGCTCAAAAAAATTGTTGGTGGTGATAAATATGTTCCAATTGTTGATTTTATTGAATAAAATGCAAAATTAAGCCTCAAAACAACGTTTTAAAAAATTTGCTTATTTTTGACCAGTGTTTGGCTTATTTCAGGAAATTTTCGATGGGAGCTCTGGTTTTATCAGTGAAAAAATTGGTAAGCCAGCTCATTACTCCCAATTGCTCCTAAAATATATGCCAAAGTGTATAATTTTGGCGTTTTGCGGTCGTGAATTTGAAAAAGATTAAAAATTTTTGCTTTGACCACTAAAAAACAGCTCATAAAAATTAATCTTCACAAAACAAAATTTTAGTCCGACAATAATAATAATAAAAGCGCTTTTTTGTCTTGTGTTTATGGCCAGTGCAGCTGATTGGCGCCATCGGGAGAATTTTTCAATTTGGTTTATTAATAGAATTTGACTCAGAATAGTTAGTTTTCAATTGCAAAAATGTTCAGATTTTCCTCCAAAAGTCAATTTATCGCGTCCAATTGCATCAACAAAAAAAAAAAAAAAAAATAGATGACATGAGTTTCTAAAACCCACGAAAAGTCACGGTGGTTCAAAGAATCGGGCCGTTTGAGTCGGAGACGTGTTTAAAACGTCATATTTAAGCGAACTTAATGTCATTCGAAAGGTCTTTACAAACTCATAAATGATCACTAACTTACAAAAAGTTATGAATAAAAATTAGACGTAACTTTTTTGCTTAATGCTTAATCGTTTAACAATAACTTGTTAGTATCCTCTAAACATATAGAGCTATCGAATGATACCAAATTTAAGAAATTTAGTTAACTAAGAAAAAAGTTCTGACGTCTTAAACACATCCCGACTCAAACGACCCCCCACCCCGACCCTTCTTAAGAAATGTCCTCATAAAGAAAATTTGAATTGTTTGGCATAATGTTTATGATTTTCTGCTAACAAATAAATTTTTTAAAGAAAAATAAAAAGTGTGGTCAAATTCCATATGATCATGAAGAAATACGGATCTAAATGCACCCCGTGAATTAAGGGTTAAAATTTAAGAAAACCAGCTATTTGTGATGTTTGTACTGCGATAAATTTATCTGCCCGATTAAAACTCATCAAAAATTGGTTACGTTTAGAAAAATTTTGCAAAAATAGAAGAGAACTCTTAAGGTATCGAAAATATAGTCGTTTAAAACAGCGATATTGGCAATAAAATCTTCCCAGAGTAAATTGTGTGTTCACCTATAAAATATTTTCCAATTCCAGCAGAGGTAGGATGTCTAAATTGAAGTTGCGACAACGCGAAAGCGAACTGTAAGAAATCCTTTTTTGCATTTCTTCTTTTCTATGGTACATAATTGTTATTTTAAAAAGCAATGTTTGTGACGATGCTTGGCTGAATGTGTTCGAACAGTTCGACCGGGTCAAACTTGGACTCAAATTAGCGTTGGTCAGCGTCCGCTTCAACGTATTGGTGGAAAAACGTTTCAAATCGGTCAAATGGACAATGAAAAACTTGTGCATTTTGCCCGCAAAAAACAAAAAGCAACAGGGCCCTGAGTTTCTTATCAGTGAAGAAACAGCACCCTTTGAGAAGAGGTGATTTTTGAAAATGAATTTAAATTCATTATTGCGAATTTAGCATCGAAAAGAAAGTGCCAATTCCGACGACTTCACTTCCAGACAACATAATTGGATTTAGTATGATCGAAATTTGGTAAGCGACCACCATTCGGGATAGGGTATCTTGAAAAATAGATCTTTTCTTCCCGAAATTTCCTAAATTCTTAGTTCAAACATTGCCGTATTATCTTGTCACACAAATTCTTTACCTCCTTTACCCTTTAGTTTTATTGATAGTGCCGTGCTGTCCTTCCTCGACGGCATTCGCCGTCTCTTTTACGGGGAAGTGACCGCCTCGATTGAAATTGCTCGAGCTAAGCGTGGTGACTGGGCAACATTTAATTTAACAGTTTCGCAAAATGGCACGTGCAAAAGATCAAGTAAATTCTCATATTTTATTGAAATTAAATAAATAAGTTTTTTAAATTTAAGCCACAGCCACAAATTGCCACATCAAATGATAAAGTTTGTGATGAAAACACTTCAATTAATTATTTGACCAAATCATTTTAATACAATTTGCTCTACATAAATGAGTAATTGGCTAAAAATTAGACAAAATTTGTTTATGTTTTAGACAATTTTGAAAGAAGTTACTCGTGCTCCATTACGTAAACCATTGGTAATTTATTAATGTTTTAATTTTAATTTCCATATTTAAACATAGCCTGAAGTAAACGCTGAAACAAATAAATCAGCCAACCAAGTAATGATAAATACATATATTTTTTAATTCATTTTTAATATTCATTTTTTTTGATCAGACGCAAAAATTGGGTGCCACAGGACAAGTTGAAATTTAATTTAAAATAAAAAATATAATAATATTTAATTTGGTAGCCGCAACATTTGCCGTTGGCAGTAGTAAGTTAAATGATGATTTTAACAGCTCGAAATTTATATTTTTTAAGACTCAACAAGCTTTGCTGAGCCGAACCTCCAACCAAGTAAATAAAGTAAAAAAATATAAAATTAAAATATATTAAAGAAATTTAGACCCAAATAAATGCCAACGTT
>JBDPZO010000226.1:0-12988 GCA_039877585.1 Heterodera filipjevi | reverse complement strand
TTGCCCCTTCGCTCACTGCAATTGCCTTACTTAAATCACACTCAAATCAATTTTTGTTCTCTCTCTCTCTCTCTTTCTTTTTTTGCTTCCACCCCCTTGCCTCGCCCATTTTGCCACTCTCTTCCGAGACAACAAATGACCCACCAATGACCATTCCCGACTCATCAGCAACAGCAGAAGGACAAAGCGACAGTCCAAGAAGGATCAGCAACAACAGCAGACGAGGGAAGAACAACGGAAACGAAGACATTAACAACAATGAGTGGAAACTGAAAATGACACTATATGAGGAGCGATTGGTGCCAGGTCATCTCGCGAAACCCGCCAAAATAATGACGTCATCAAAGGGGCGTTTCGCGAAAACCGCCAAAATGGGCGTTTCGCGAAATCCGCCAATATGGGCGTTTTGCGAAACCGCCATAATGGGCGTTTCGCGAAATCCGCCTTGTATTTAACAAAAGAGAGCGGGCCTCATCAGTACGGTGTCTCTCTTTTGTTAAATAATTAAAACTAATTAACTAATGTGTGTTTCGGCCCTACCGTAGACACACAAGCCACAGCAATCAAGCAAACAAAGCAAAATAAATTCTTTACTAAGCAGAATAAATACTTTTAATTTATTAATTCTTTTATTTAATTAATTTTTTAATGAAAATGATATTTGTTTTAAGAAATAAAATAAGAATTGAGCATTTCACATTTAATTAAATAACAATTATTAGTTTATTATAATTTCAAATATTTTATTATGAGCTTGCAAGGCTCCAACATTAGCATTATTCTATATAAAATCAATTACACAAATACAAGTCTAAACGTTTTCCATTGGCTAAACAATATAGCAAGATAAGAGGAAGATTTTGTTCATTTTTGTGAATTTCTCTCTGCTTCCCGGTTGTGTCCTGGAAACAGATTCGGTGAATATGGCGATGCTTTGTTAGTCTTTCGAAAAGGTCAAAAATATAGTCGATTTTAAAGTTTTCTTCCTCTATAAGCATTTCACCGCCGGCAATGGTAAATGTCAGGGGGAACAAAGCTGATAACAAAGCGTTATCTTAATGCAACCTTTTTAAAAGTTAATCATTTTTATTAACCTTTCAATAACAGTTCCAAAATATCTTCCAAAATAATAGCAAAAGAGGCGCCTCCGGCTGCGCCGATGATACCGGATAAAATGTTGTGAGCGTTTTAAGGGTTTTTAAGGAATTGAATAACGCAATGGGATTACAATGGCATGTGGAAAGGGTAAGAGAATAAAGAAACAGAAAAATTATAAATTTCATTTTGAATTACTTGATGTGATGCAATTGCAACCATACACAGCTTAAATAGAGTGCATAACTCATTAATTTAACTAGTTTATTGGTTACAGTTATACTATTTCCTGTGACTAAAAAAAGATTAATTAAGCTATCTTTTAAAAAGTATTAGCATTTAATATTGGATATTGGAAATGACAAAACAATTCAATTTGTCTATTCGCGGATTGCGCAAAAGACTGTGACTTGTTTCTGCAGTGATCAGAAAATGGAAATATTTTTATTCGCGGTTTGCGCAAAAAGACTGTGACTTGTTTCTGCAGTGATCAGAAAATGGAAATATTTTTATTCGCGGTTTGCGCAAAAAGACTGTGACTTGTTTCTGCAGTGATCAGAAAATGGAAATATTTTTATTCGCGGTTTGCGCAAAAGACTGTGACTTATTTCTGCGGTTATAAAGGCACAAATTAAAAAATTTTGATCCACATACTTCCACTTCCATTAATTCATTTTGGCGGGCGCGCACCCCATTTTATTTTGAGTGCAATTCATTTAACTTTACCAAATATTTTATTATATTTATTTTATTTTTTATATTTACTGTTCTTTTTTCACATTTAATAAACGATTAATGTAATTGAATTAATACATGATTATATACATGCCTTAAGATCCAAAAAATGAAGATTTTTATAATTATTTTCTTTTATTTTCAATTATTGTATTGGGTAGCTGAAACAGGAAGGAGTTCCGGATTTGAAAACTTTATTGGAAATAAAGAAGTGCAAAATTTGCTTAATAAATACAAAAAAGGCGAAATTAAAAATCTGGAAGAGCTTCAAACTTTAATAAATAAATTAGATATACAATTAAGTTTGCGTTCCTTGGAAAGATACATGAGCAGGATTAAAAAGGTTTTAGGTTTCCCTTATAACAAAAAAAGCCAACATTTTAGCTTAATGTGCCTTCCCAAAGTTCATTTGCAGAGCAATCCGATTGCTTTGTGCCGAATAACACAAACGTACTAAACATATCGAAAATTTTTTGTTTTTTTGCTTTATTTTAAGTTAGCCGAATCGGATTTGGTGTTTAAGCAGTGTTTCTCACAAAAGGAAAAAAAATTGTTTATCTTGTTGGCAAGGAAAACGCATGGCGCAAATTTTATATGGACAAATCCCATGGAGTTACCGTCTATCTTGTATGTACTGGATGTAAAGAAATACAACGATTAAAAAAAACCAGGTTGTACGCAGCAAAAATTTAAGCACATTTTATATGCTAAAAATTTTAGAAAACCTATTATATCCCGTGCTATTATTCGTGATGGCAAACTTTTTTTTACACAATCCAAGCATCACATGGAGTGCAATGCGCATAACTTAGAGTTTTTAGAATCTGAACAAATAGATTTTGCGCAACGACGTAAAATGCTCGAATGTGCACAAATAGGGCAAAATTTTGATCCGAAATCCCTATGGTCCGAGGTTAGATAGATACAATCCGTAATACAACATAAAACATCAGGGTCGCGGAATTGCTATGAGGTCGGACATTGAGATGGAAAAGGAAGAAAAAAATGAAACAGCATTCTCATTTAATTACCCCACTTGGCAAAATGTACGTCGGTCATATTTTCGAAGAAAAGAGAGTGCTATTATGCATGGACAAGCAGATGAAGGAGATCCATTTGATGTTGCTGAAAAACTAAAACTGACTCGTTTTGGGAGTTTAAAACTCTTACTTGGGAAAACTCTTTCTCCCAGTGACATGTAAAATTCTTTTTTACATAATAGTTAAAGCGAAAGGCTTAGATGGCTAATCTACCGCAGCCGAAAAGATCGTGTGATGCTTTTTGCTAGTGAAACGCAAATAAAGGCTGTTCAACAATGCAAAATCTTTGTCGCCGATGCAACATTCGAGCTTTGCCCAAAAGGCTTCGCTCAAATTTGGACTATACACGGACTGGTAGACTAAAAAATATTCCGATCAGATACAAGTGCTTTAGTATGAACAATTTGGGTCATCGGAATGGGTACCACTTGCGTTCGCCTTAATGCAGGATCGGACCATGCAGTCTTATTTGGCTGTTACACGAGAATTAATGAAAAAATGGAGTGGATTCTTAAACATGGGCAGGGTCCATGTCGATTATGAGTCTGCAGAAATTCAAGCACTTTCGAACGTTTTTGGCGAAGACAAAGTTTATGGATGTTTAGTCCATTATATCAGAGCAGTAATGGCACATTTGCGGTCCAAATGCCCAAATGTTTTTAGACAACAAAACATAGAACGTGAAAACAATGGGCCCTTACGAAAATGGGTAACTCAAAAAACTAACAATTAAAAATCAGTTTAAAAATTAGGTTCGACGAATAACTGCTTTACCAATCTTGAGAAAAAGTGAAATTGGCCGAGTTTGGTCATATATGAAACATTTTTCTGACAAATATGAAGGAATCCAAAAAGAAGAACTAAAACAATTCGTTTTGTATATGGAAAAACAATGGCTATCAAAAAATGAACCAACAAATATCTGGAATTTTAATAGACTTTCGCGCACAAGATCAACCAACCCGGCAGAAGCTTGGCACTCCCTAATTAAAAAGTTTGAGTTATTCCACACCTATATGTTTATATTTCATCTTAGGGAGCCTTCGAGCATGCGACATGCGTCGGTGACAAATTTTTTGTTTTTTTTCCAAAGTATTATGTCAGAAAGTGATGAAAGAATTAATAAAATTTCAATGGGAAAAATAAGAGCTCGAGGAAGAGATAAATATTATGCAAAATTAGATGATCAAATAGCAGAGACAATCGATGAATATGAAGTAAATTTCAATCGAAATTATTATTTAGTATTCTATTTAAGGGTATCTTGGAAACTAAATTTCATACCGACGAGGATTTTCGACAAATATCGGACCATTATTTGAGTCGTATTTCATTTTTGCTCCTTGAAATGAATTCAAAAGGTACCGCAACAAAAAAAGAGGAAAAAATTAGAGAGGTAGAGCAAATTAAAAAACAAAGACAAAAAAATTAAGCGAAAACGTGCGTTTGCGAGTTCGGCATGCAGTTCGAATGAAGATGGTGATTCCATATCGGTGGAGAGTAAAGAAACCGAAGAACCAAAATCATTGGAAATTATTTCTGATACACCAACGCAGGCTCCACAATCAAAATTATTATTTTTTAATCCCCCATCAATGGAGGATCAACAAGAAATATGCCACAAATGGGAACTTCGTTTTGGTATAATTTAATTAATTTCTATAGTATTTCCATTATTTAGTCCATCCAACTTATTCTTTCGGAATTCAAAGACAATTCTTTGATTTGGAAACTGGACCAGGTGTTTTTTTAAAATTTTCAGCATAAGAAAATAGATTTTAAGGGCGTTTAATTAATGTTGAAGCTGACGGAAATTGTTTTTATAACAGTTTATCTGTGCTGTTGACCGGCAATGAGTTGAAACAAAATGCTAGAATTTTTAGACGAATTGTTACGGAATATATTGAGTCTGAAGTTGAGCTACACGAAATGGGAATTCCTTTCCACGGATGGTGGGAAATGTTCCATCCGGGGCAAACATTATTTGATTCGAACGGGAATGAGGTGCAAAATTTTGTTTAGCTAGTTAAATATCTTTTTATAGATAATTAGTATTCGTACATATATACATAACCATATGGAACCGGCAAACTCTGCATCTGAAATACATAAATGGGGGAGCAATGTGGATTTTTTAGCAGCTGCAAAATTATTTAAAATTAATTTAATTGTATGTAGTCCAAATCCCCAAAGAAAAGAAGATTTTGGAATACAATACGTCTGGGTCGTTTACACTCCGGATATGCTAGATTCGGTACATTTTTAGACAAATTTATAAATTAGTTATCCTATTTAGATGCTCGTTGACCAAACAAACGAATATAAATCAATCTTTATTTACTTTGAAGGGGGTCATTTTCAGGCGATAATTGATCCAAATTAATTGAATTGAATGAAAAAATGCTCAATTATTATTTTTTATCTCTAAATTAATTAAATAAAAGAATCAATAAAATAAAAAATATTTATTCCGTTTAGTAAAAACTTAATTTGGCTTTATTTAGCTATTAATTGAATTGAATGAACAAATATGCTCAAATATCATTTTTATTTTAAAATTAATTAAATAAAAGAATTAATAAATTAAAAATATTTATTCTGCTTAGTAAAAACTTTATTTTGCTTTGTTTGCTTGATTGCTGTGGCTTGTGTGTCTACGGTAGGGCAGAAACACACATTAGTTAATTAGTTTTGATTATTTAACAAAAGAGAGACACCGTACTGATGAGGCCCGCTCTCTTTTGTTAAATACAAGGCGGATTTCGCGAAACGCCCATTATGGCGGTTTCGCAAAACGCCCATATTGGCGGATTTCGCGAAACGCCCATTTTGGCGGTTTTCGCGAAATGTCTAATTTTGGCGGTTTCGCGAAACGCCCATTTTGGCGGTTTTCGCGAGATGACGCGGCACCGACCGATTGAAGTTTGAAAAAAGTGGAGTGCCAAAGCATACCGGTCCAAGGAAGGAAGCAAACGACGGAAGGAAAAGCAAAGTAATTCTATAATAAAAAGGAAAAATGGGAAGAAGAGATGAATTGATTGGAAAAAAGGGACGACGATGACAAAAAATGAATGGCAACGGCGAACGACAACATTGCTGAGAAGGCAAATGACCTGACCCCCCCATTTTTGCCCCTTCTCCATTGAACGACACAGCGACAGCAGCAGGACAGCACAAAAGACTCTCACCCTCCTCTTCTTTTCGTTTTCTTTCTCTTCTCCACATTTGAATTTTCTCTCTTTCTTTCTCCTCACTTTTCTTCTCATTTCACCCAATCTTTTTTTCCCTTACAAATCTTTTGCATTCTTTTTCAATTCGACAAAATTAGAGCCGCGGGACGCGGCTTTCCCTGAGGCGCGGAATGTTATGCCTTTCCCCTGTGTAGGCTTATCTCCCCCTCCCTATTGCTGTCCCCTTCCCTTTCACTCTCATATTCTGAGCAACTGTTGTCCCTCCGCCCCCGATCACTCTCGGATATAAGGATGATCAGTAGTTTAAGTCAATGAACCAGTCGTCCAATTGTTTTCCTTTTCGCCATCGTTTGGAAATAAAAGACTTTTAAGAGTCTCCGTCGACTTCCCTTTTGGCCGGGTCCGCGCCCCTTCTGTGCCGGGATTATATCCCGCCACAGAAGGGGCCCAACGGACCCATCGGCACATGGCCATTTTATCAAACTCTTTTGAGAATTTTTGAATCGCTTAACATCATCTGCTTGATGATAGTTTCTAAACACTTAGAGCTTTTGAATAACATCAATCTTATAAAAAATGGTTGATAAAGGAAAAAAGTTTCGACCAAAATACCCTCGCGGCGGTGTTTTGTCCTGTTCCGGAGCCTGTGGCATTGCTCAGCGGTGCGCTGGTGGTTCTGTGAGTGGAAGTGAAGAAGGAGAAACAGAGGCGGAGGTGAAGAAAAAGCGGGGAAGTTTTGCGCGAATTTTACGGAGTTATAGAATGATTTTAGGGGAGAGTATGGAGAGCACAACCCCAATGTTTGTGGTGTGGGCCCCCTGAATGGGCTCACCCCGTGGTGTTGGCTCTAAATAGGTCCCCCCCCATGTTGTGGGGGCTCTGAGGGTTACCCCACATTTGCGCCTCAGATTTTTTCGCTTATGTCCTAAATTCAGTTTAGATTTAATTTTAAGCAATGCAAAAAATCTATTATAATGTGTAGATGGATGAAAAAATTGATCGTGACCAAAATTTCGTTTTTTTTCGTTTCCAGAGTTTTGAAATAACCATCAAAATACAAACATTCAAATTTTTTTAAATGCACTATAAAAAGATGGTTTGCTTAATGTATCAAATTTGTGATGATTTAATGCTAAATTTGAACTGGGTTTTGAACCTAAGCGCAAAAATCTGGACACGCTCTGATTTTAATGGAGCCTTCATAAAAAATTTTGGAAAAATTTTCGTCCAAAATATCTTCTACGAAAATATTGTTCTTGAAAAAAAAATTATATTTTTTTTTGCTTGCCGAAAAATGAATTTTTACCAAGAAAACATAGAAAAATATTTGGTCACCCATTGGAAGTATTTTTTTTTTGTTAACGCGAAATTTTTATGCTTGTTTTCGATTTTTTGTGATTAAAGTTTAGTCGTAAATTTTTACAACTTTTTGTTCAAGCGTTTTTATGGTATTTGAGTCCATTTTTAGGATTGTATTTTTATCCCCGAAAATATATAAGTTCAGAAAAAAAATAATTATTTTCTTTTTATTTATAATTCTATTTTCTCAATCAGAGATGGACGAAACAAGGAAAAAAAAATTTAAGAAACGAAACAAAAAAAAATTTTAAGCAACGAAACGCGAAACGAAACGAAACGGTCAAAATTTTTTAGACGAAACAAAACACGAAACGAAACAACACGATTTTAAAAAAACATGTTTTTTCTAATAAAAAAAAATATATTCTATTAATTAAAGTCAATTTTTCGACCTCGGTACCGGTACCTGTAATACAGGCATTTTTTTCAATAAAACATTAAAAAAAAATTAAAAAACTAATTCTTTGGCCACGCATTAAAAAAAAACTCGTATCAAAATCAGGGATGACACATCAAAATTTTCAAAAACCTCATTTGGGCTCTAAAATTTTGTGCGAAAAAAAACCCAGTTTTTGTGGGTTCTTGAGATAAATTTTGAGAAAACCTTGTGTAGAGGCGCCGGTGGTGCCAATAGGCGCTACCGGGGAAATTTTTTAAAAATCTGGGTCATCTTTGTTAACGGAATCTTGCCTAAAAATGGCAACTTTTGAAGATTTTTCTCAAAAATCCTATCTTTAGGGGTGTGTTTTCGTTTTGTGTTTAGTGTAAATATACTCGAAACACGAAACGAAACTGGCAAAATTTTTCCAAACGAAACGAAACACGAAACGAAATCGGCAAAAAATTTTTCGACGAAACGAAACTCGAAACGAAACCCAACAAATTTTACGAAACGAAACGAAACACTAAACGCCAAAAAAAGCACGAAATTCACGAAACTCGAAACGAAACGAAACATTTCGTCCAACTCTGTTCTCAATAATAATTAATTACATAAAATTCAATGAAGCATCATTTTAAATTTGTATGCAATTTTCTGTTTTCAATATTGGGTAGGGGATGACAATGAAAAAGGGTATTTATATAATTTATTGTCAAGGAGAATAATTTCATATAAATAGGTCTTGACAAATCCTGGGTAATTTTACACTTATTCAGTGCCAAATTTCTTTCTCCATCGTACTAAATTCTGCACGTGGGTCCCTAACACTCGAGCAATTTCGTTATCACTTAGTTTTGAATTTTCTTCTTTCATTTTGTTAAACTTTTTTACAAATTCTATTTTCTCATCATTTGCATAAGTTTTCCGTTCTTCTAGAAAAATAAGGTTTTAAAAATGAATTAATTAACAAATAAAAATGTTACGATTGGTTTTGCCAAATTTCTTTCTCCATCGTACTAAATTCTGCACGTGAGTCCCTAACACTCGAGCAATTTCCTTATCACTTAGTTTTGAATTTTCTTCTTTCATTTTGTCAGACTTTTTTACAAATTCTATTTTCTCATCATTTGTATAAATTTTTCTCCCTTCTTAAATTTTTTTTTTTTTATAATATGTAGAAAATCGTGAAAATATGTTTCCAGGGCGTGAATTAATTTCGGATTTGTGATCGCGACCCTGTGAACCCTGTTTTCACAACTTTCTACAATTTGAATGGTTAACAGACATTTGCGCCCCAATGCACAGAGGAAATCTCAGCACCAACTAAACTTAAGATTTTTAGCATCATTCAAATGCCCTTAATGTGTTCAATTAGTATACCAAAAATAAAAAAAATTAGTAAAGTTACAAATAAATTATGACCTAAAAAACACGAAAATCTGCAAAATCGAGTTTTTTGTAATCTTTTTATCATAACTTTTTCAAAATAAAACTAATTTTTTTAGTTTTTGGTATGCCAATAGAGTACATCGAGAACTATTGAAAGGTACTAAAAAATCTAAGTGTTATCAAAAATTGTTATTGTGTTGATTATGCAAATTTTTTATCTTTTATTATATTACCCAATTCCCTCTTCCATGCATAAATTTTGTTTCGCGTACTTCCCAATTTTTTCGCGATTTCCCTTTCAATTTTTGAAAGTGTTTTTCCGTCATATTTAATTGAGCAAATTTTTTCTTTTTTTAATTCCTCAAATTGTTTGATCAATTTAATTTTGACGTCTTCTTCTATTTCCTGCGGTGGTTGTTCTTCATAAAAAATTGGTAAAATTAAGAAGGAATTATAAAAATGCATTGATATTTTAAAAGAAGATTTTCACATTAATTTTTTTATGAATATTTTTTTCTAGGGTTAAATACCAAAATTTCGAAATTAAAAAGTGAAGGAATTTTTTATTTTTGCGTGCCCAGAATGTTTACGATTTTCGGATGGAATTGTGGTGTTCTTATTTCACAAAGTGTGAGAAAGGGGGTTAAGCTTCCCCTCATTTATTTCTTAAAATCTCTACATATCCATTGGCCGGTCCCAAAAAAATAAAAATAAATTTATTATCGGAAAAATCGTTACGCTTTTTTAGGCCAAATTTTCTTCTCCAACGACAAATTGTACTATAATCAACTCCAAATTTTTGCGCTATTTTCATTTCAATATGCCATGTATTTGTTATATTGAATTTTTTAGTTAATTCTTCTTTAACTTTTTGAAATTGTTCAAGTTTTAACATCTTTTGATCGTTTGAAAAATTATTTTTTATATTTAACCCTAAAATACTTATGGTGTAAAGAATTATTAAAATATTGCTCTGATTTGTTATTATTTTACCCAATTCTTTTTTCCACTGATAAATATCATCCCGAGTAATTCTTAAATTTTGCGCAATTTCCTGTTCAATTTGTAATTTTTTTATGTTCTCATATTTGAAGCCATTAATTTTCTCTTTTCTTATTTGTTCAAATTTTCTGATCAATTCCATTTTGACCTCTCTCTGCATGGGTTGGTCTTAAAAATGAATAGATTAAGGAGAAATTTGAGAAAATTCATTTTTTATTTTATAGAAAATTTTTTAAGTAACTTTAAAGGTCCGTGTTTATTGCATAACTCATAAATGGAATTTTATAATACATTCATAAATTAAAAAGAAATATGAACTAAAATTTTTCGTAATTTGTTACCAAATTCTTTTTTCCATGCATAAATTTTTGTTCGCGTACTTCCCAAATTTAGTGCAATTTCACTTTCTATTTTTGAACTTAATTTCTCGTCATATTTAAATTCGCAAATTCTTTCTTTTTTCATTCGCTCAAATTCTTTGATTATATTCATTTTTGTGTGCTTGTCAATATCATTCATCAGTGTCCTATTTTTTAGTCGTCTTACTTTTGGTTTCGTTTGGTCCTAAATTTGATTTTTAAATATAGTCGCAATAACTTTTTGTCCGTGCTGGGTCGTTTCGTAAATTCCGCCATTTCGCAGGTTTTTTGTCAAAAACTGATTATAACTTTGCTCAAACACAACCAAATGAAACAATCTTGGTATGGTCCGAGAGCTATTGGATAGCTCTATTAGCCTACCAAATTTCAAAAAATTTGATTGTTTTGAGAAAAAAATAGTCTTTTGCACTTTTATGGCTATAACTTTCTTAGATCTCAATCAAATTTTTTGAAATTTGGTATGATAATAGAGCTAACAAATAGCTGTCGGACCATACCAAGATTATTAAATGTGGTTGCGCGTGAGAAAAGTTATAATCAGTTTTTGACAAAAAACCTGCAAATTGGCGGAATTTACGAAACGACCTAGCACCCTTTTTGTCTCCATCAAATTAGCATTATTTTTCTCTGCATTAATTTACCTTAACAATGTGAACAGTGTCATCATTAGAAGAAAAAGAATTTCTTTGATCCTTATATTTTGGGATTCGTCCCCGACCTGACATCCCCGAATCTCCGACCCGATCCCCGACATCCCATTCCTTGCGTTCCCCGTTCCCCGACATGCTATCCCCGATGTCCCCTAAAAAATAAGCACTGGTAGGAATGGGTGTCTGAGAGAGTAAGAAATTGTTGTGAAAAAGGGAAATTTAGGAGTTTTAAATACTCTATCCTTGTGATTATTTACTGTGGGCGTAGAAGTATTGCTTCTTCTTATCTTTTGATCGGGTTCAAATCTCTCATTTTTTTTAATTGTATTTTTCAAAAATAACTTCGGAAAATTCAAAAATTATGAAACGAATGTGATGCCTATCTGTCAAAATTTTAAAATATAATGGGTTTTGAAAATTTCTCTATAAAATTCATTGATGATTAAAATTTTACCGGCGGCGTATATCGACACCGCCCGGACATATTTTACCTTAGATTTTCTCAAACTTATCTCATTAACTTTCCAAAATCCAGAGCATATTGATACGAACTTTTTTTTTAAAACGTGGCCAAAATGAATTTTAGTATATCAATAAAATAATTCTGTAAACCGAACATACAAAGTTATTTAAAGAGTTTCTTTTGTTCTTCTAGTAATCAATCATTCAGAAAACATACAATTTTGCTTGATTTTTGAAAAAAAATTTATGTTCTTCCCCGATCGGGGTCCCCGATTCCCGACAAATTTGACCGTTCCCGACCCCGATCCCCGAAAGTCCATCCTCGACGCTCCCCGTTCCCCGACATTCCTGTCCCCGAAGGGTCGGGGACGAACCCTAGAATTATGATCAAATGTTTCATTGTTTAATGCTTCATCCTCTTTTTTGGGCACAATTATTTTTGCATTTAATTCATTGATTTCCTCTTCAAATGGTTCCATTTTGGGGGCTTCCAATATTTTTGGCTTTTGGTCCTCCATTTCCTCATCATGGCAATTTTCGGGTTTTATTAACATTTTGTTGGCTTTATGATGGTTATTATTTTCATTTTTGTTATCATTTCTTTCTTTTTTTATAAAATTTTCTCCGAATTTCGAGTTTTCCATCAGTTGTGAAGTAATAGGTTTCAGTTTAATCCACAAATTTTCAAAAAAATCTTCTTCAATTCCCTCAATTCCAGTCAAAAAGAAAATTGTAATGAAAAGGATAATCATTGTAGCAATTATTAAATTAGAAAAAATAATTGTAAAATTATTATATTTAATTTATTTAATGAATGTTTTACAATCTAATATCAGTCGAAATTCGATTTTGTATTTAAATATATTTTTTTCTTGAGTGGTTTTTTATTAAAAGTCCGAAATTTAAATGATTTTGCTATTAACCATTTTCTAATCCACTAAAATTTGTGGCCGAGAAATATATGGAGCGTCCGTGATTGTCCGCCGACCCGTTGCCGCTTTGCCAATGGTTCCACGTCAAATAGACGACCTCTTCGGGCAAAATTCGGTTGGCGTATTGCCGATTCCAAGCAAAAGCCAAACTGAAAAATCAAAAATACATATAATATTTTATTATTACAACATTATTTGACATGTTATCGTAGACACTTTGCGTTATGCAAGTGCACGCGTCCAAACTGTCGATAGTCACAGAGAAAGTGAGAGAGGGCGAGGGGGACGAGCGGACGCGTGGAGGGCGAGGCGGCGCGGGGATTGTGAAGTACAGATTCAAAGACTGAGGTATTGCGCGACCGTATTGGACA
>JBDPZO010000225.1:0-20608 GCA_039877585.1 Heterodera filipjevi | reverse complement strand
TTTCGTTTAATTAAATTTATAAAGGTAATTATATGACATAAAAATATTTGGGACGGAACTGGCCCCTTATGTATGGGCGGAACTGGCGGGACGGAACCGCTGGGACGGAACTGGCTCGGGACGGAACCGGCTGGGACGGACTGGCGGTACGTAACCGCTGGGACGGAACCGGCGGAGGACGAACTGACCTGTTTCGTCATCAACGTGCGCCAAACCCCCGAATCATCCTGCGCTGAAAAACCCACCCGACACCGTCCGCGCCAAACAGGGCGGTTCCCGAGTTTTTTGAAGACAAGCGTGGCTTTTTCTTTGAGTGGCAAAACTGGTGGCGAAATGTCAGATTTTGTCTTAGGGTGGCGAAATGTCATATTTTGGCTTATGGCGAATGTCGATTTTGCTTAGGTGGCGAAATGCATTTTGGCTTAGGTGGCGAAATGTCAATTTTGGCTTAGGTCGCGAAATGTCAGATTTTGCTTAGGTGGCGAAATGTCAGATTTTGGCTTAGGTGCTGAAATTTCAATTTTTTCTTAGTGGCGAAATGTCATATTTTGCTTAGTGCGAAATGTCGATTTTGGTTAGTAGCGAATGTCAGATTTTGCTTAGTGGCGAATGTCAGATTTTGGCTTAGGCGGCGAATTCAATTTCTAGTGGAATGCAGATTTTGGCTTGGGTGCGAAATGTCGATTTTGGCTTAGGTGGCGAAATGTAGATTTTGGCTTAGGTAGGCGAAATGTCAGATTTTGGCTTAGTGGACGAATGTCAGATTTTGGCTTAGGTGGCAAATGTCGATTTTGGCTTAGGTGCGAAATTCAGATTTTGGCCTTAGTTAGGCGAAATGTCGATTTTGGCTTAGTGGCGAAATGTCACGATTTTTGGCTTAGGTGGCGAAATGTCAGATTTTGCTTAGGTGGCGAAATGTCAGATTTGGCTTAGGTGGCGAAATGTCCGAATTTGGCTTAGGTACGAAATGTCAATTTGCTTAAGTGGCGAAATTCAGATTTTGGCTAGGTGGCGAAATTTCAGATTTGGCTTGTGGCGAAATGTCAGATTTTGGCTTTGTGCGAAATGTCAGATTTTGCTTAGGTGGCGAAATGTCAGATTTTGGCTTAGTGGCGAAATGTCAGATTTTTGGCTTAGTGTCGAAATGCGATTTGCTTAGGTGGCAATGTCAGATTTTTGGCTAGGTGGCGGAAAAGACACCCGGACAGCAGGGGGCTAAAAATACGCCGAAATTTTCTCGAGTCTTAACAAAGGAAAAACCCGTTTTTCGAGTCGGGAGAATTGGAAGAACAAAAAATTTTTTGTATTACCACTTTGGCAACATTTTGCTAGCCTAAATCGCATTGCATTTGCTTAACCGAATAAATGACAACATTTTGGATTTTTATAGTTAGAAAGGGATGTTCAATTTGTGTCAGTTTTTTTTTGAAACTTATTTTTCTTTTTTTATTGAATTATTTAATTTTATTCAATATTTCTAGGGAGATGAGGTGGGAATTTTTTGGCTGGAAAATTAGTTTTCCTATTTTATATTACCAAAAAACTATGTATGAGATTTGAGTCAACTCAGTTTCATAATTATAAATTCAAAAAGGGCTTAGATAAAATGTACTCTTGAATAAATGGAAAATAAGTGCAAATAAAAAGTTAACAATTTTCTCGATCAAATGCATCAAATATTTAAAAGCATTGCTTCAAAAATAAAAAGATTTGTAAAGTGAACAAAAAATAAAGGTGAATTAAATTTTGACAGATTCAAAAAAAAATCGGTAACCGTAAATGTGTATTAATTGGCAAAAATATAAAAAAAAAAATCTTTTCACCGCTCCCTCACAAATCGGTCATCATCAGTCTGTGATAGTGGATTTACCAAAATTTTGTATTCATTTGTCTTTGTGCCACCAATTCCTCCGATTTTGCATAATGCTGCTCCTTTCTTTTGTGCCCAAAACAGAGAACAGCAGAAGACGTCATCGCAGACGGTTTGATGAAAGGAATGTCTTGGCCTATATTATCTTTGGTGTGGCGGTATTGGCGGTGGTCCTTTTTGGAGGCTTAGCACTGAAAAAATACATACAAACGCGCAAAGAGGCAAAACAAATCACCATCATCATCGGAAAAGCCATCGGATATTCGTCAGCCATGTGCATTAAAAATTGCCAAGTCTGATCAGTCTGCCCTTGCGATTGCGCCTGATCAGTCTGCCCTTGCGATTGCGCCTGATCAGTCGGTCTTTGCGATTGGACCTGATTTTGAGTAAGTTAGACTTAGTGTTTGTATTAAATGTCTCTCATGCTAAGATGGCCTCGTTAATACGACCCCAATTCGGAGAATATTCGTAATTTAGTCCATATGTCCTGAAGCCAGAATATGCTCGTGTCCAGGGTCGAGCTCAATGGGGCACCCATTTTTGGGCGCCGGCATCGTTTAGGCGCCAAAGCAAAATATCTATTTTTTATATTTCAACAAAGAATTTACAATCAAAAAATAATAAAATTAAGGATATTCCCGTCAACCCTATTTGTTAATATTTTTTATTCGAACATTCTTTTAAATCCAAAATTTTTTTTCAGATATTTCCTTAAAATGTTCATGAAAAAAAACAAAAAACGAAATGTTTTTTTAAATGAAATTATGACTGCGTAAGCCAAAGCTTAATTAGTTTTCCGTGAATTATCTTGTTTTTTTTTGTTGTTGAAAATTTGACAATTTTGGCTTGGCATCCAAACAACCATTAGGCCCTCCATTTCCCATATTTTCTAATTTATTTATTTTACCTCATTGTTTGGCAATCCCTCGACAATCAATTTGGTGCTTGCATTTGCTACAATGTCTATGGCTTAACCAACCGTACGAAAATCAATCCAAAAGCCGTCACCCTTTTTCTTCATTTTTTCACACCATTTTTTGTTAAGCTCTTCGAATTTTTTCTTCCATCTTTGTCTTCTGCCATAGAGCATCACTCGTTCAACCACTGCTTGGCAAGCCATTGTTTTGCTAATTTCGGCATATTTTATGAAACATTGGATGCTGTTCACGGCAACGGCGTAAAAGTTTTGGATTCTTCTCAACAAATTTCCGGACTTTATTGTTCTTGGACAAGAAAAACTTGGTGACAAATGCTTAAACAGAAAGGAAAAATATTGTGGATGGGCGCATTAGCGCCGTCGCGTGTTCTTAAAAATTGCCAATTTAAAAGGTTTTTTTCGGCAAAAATCGGCATTTAATGTAAATTTTTTGCTTCTGAAGTTTGGAACCCAATTTTGAAAAAAGACAAAGACAAAATTGAAAGGGTTCAAAAAATTTTTACCAGAAAAGCATTCAGAAAGTGTGGTTTTATTTATAAAACATATAAGGAAAGACTTGAAATTAGTGGTTTACATAAATTAGAAGAAAGACGAAAAATTGCTGACTTAACAACCGCTTTTAAATTCGTTAAGGGATTTACCAGCCTCGATGCTGGTAAAAGTTTCGTTTTCTCAGAAAGACCCAGGAGGCCTTTACTTTTACGGGTAAAGCGCCATACGGCGAAAACATAAAATAACTTTTTCAATAGAATAGTTAAAAGCTGGAATAATCTTCCAGTGGTAGCAATTCAAATAAATAAAGCAAAGGAATTCAGGGGTTTATTAAAAGCAATGAGTTCTGAGTAAATCCTGTAAATTTTGACAGTTCTCCTTATTTATTCAACTTTGTATTGTATATTGAGGGTATATTTTTTTGTATTGTTTTCTTTTTTCGCACCATATAAGAGCACTAATGTGCCTTTGGTTTGCTCAATAAATAAATAACTGGGAAAATTATTTTATACTATTATGAAGCCATTCCTATAAGAATGGAGTTTGGCAAAAATGGTTGGGTACCCGAAATAATGGTTTCTAAAAATGCCTATTTTTCAAAAAATGTGCCCATTTCAAAGGCCATTTTGGGGTACTGAACTAATTTTGCCAAGAAAGATTTCAACTGGGAAAATTATTTTAGGCGACGGATGCGCGAAAACAAGGGCATACACCAAATCTTTGTCGATGTGGTAATCAGTCGGCTTATTCTTAAAATATTCGGAATAACCGAAAAACATTCTGAAAACATCCTAATTTTTTTCTGGTCATTCTTCAAAATTCCCAAAGAAAGTGTACCCCGACCATTTGGCAACTGACTTTTTCCTGATCATTAGTTTCCATGAACAGTCACTTAAACATTTTTTGACTTGGAATTCAATTTTTATTGAAAAAATATAATTGTTTCGGCAAAAACTAATTATGAAAAGGGCCTAGTTTATGATTACAATTCTTAACCGCCTTAAGGTCAATGCTAATCCATTTTGGTGACTGAACGGTTTGGTTAAAAAAAACTAGGGGGTTGGGTTTTCAAAAAAAAACTAGGGGGTTAGGTTTTCAAAAAAAAAACTAGGGAGTTGGGTTTTCAAAAAAATTCTAGAGGATTTTTCATATTTTTGGCTTGGCGCCCAATCGTGGGCGCCCAATTGACGGGTTCCGGTTTTTCCGAAAAAGAATGCATGAAAAACTTTATCTATCTGCTAAAAAATGACAAATCTTAGAAATTAACAATAATAATGCATAAAAAATTTCTTGAAAAAAAAATTCAAAAGGGAGTGATTCCAATGGTTATACGACTTTTGCGGCCAAGACATTTGCGCCTATGTCTATAATCGGTTTCAAATTTAATTGCCTTAATCCCAAATGCCCAAAAACGATTAATAATAGTTAAAGCATCATTTTTGGCTCTTTAGGTAATCCATTGGAGTGTTTTTATAATTTATGCTTTTTCAAAAATCTCCAAGAACGCGATTCTCGGACCAATTTTATGGGTTAGCCTCTCTTAAAACTTTTTAAGGAATTTGGGATTAATTCAACATAAATTTGAAACCAATTTTGGGCTTAGCCGCAAAATTCGGGCCGCAAATGTCTTGGCCAAAGTCGCAACACCTTACCAAGCAGCACCGAATTTTTTATGTCAAAATTTTAGGATTAAACACTTTTTTTGTTTTGTTTATTAACATTTGGAAATTGTTGTAGCATTGAATTCATAAATAAAAATGCCATTTTTTCTTCTATTTCGGTCTTGATATTCACCCCCCCCCCAAAAAAAAAAGTTAAAAACTCGGAGAAAATGCGGCCTTTCTCCAACAATTGTACAAATAAGGATTTTTTTGGTGTATATAACTGAATAATTTGGTTTTACGTTGCAAATAATAGATTTTTAACCACTTTTTCTTTTAATTTGGATCGTTGACTTTCGGATTAAATTTTTAGAATTTAGAAGACAGGGAAGTGGAATTGGTAATACTGTGCTTTGTCCCCCCCCCCATTTTTCGAAATTTTTTTTTTTTAGTTCGATAAGTTACAAAAATGTCTTAAGGGCTTTTCGGGGTCGCTGATCACGAAAATGACATCTATTCCGGCCAATCCCGAACCGCGGACCCTAAATTCGAACAAAAAGTCAAAAATTAAAATTTTCTAAAGATCGTTTTTCCAAAATTTAGGGTCCGGGGTTCGGAATTAGCCGGAATAGATTTCATATTCATGATCAGCGACCCCGAAAAGCCCTTAAGACAATGTTTTTTAACTTTAAAACTTAAAAAAAAAATTCGTAAAGGGGGGGGGGACAAAGCACAGTATTACCGTGGAATTTGTTTTGTTTGGTTTTTTTGCTCCGTCCTAGATATTTTAAGCAGAGCTTCCATTTGTACTTATTTGTAAGTATTGTACTTATTTGAGCTCAATGTACTTATTTTGTACTTATTTTTGGGGCTCAAAGAAAATTTCCGATTTTTATAGCAATATTTAAAAGAAAATTATTTTTTGAAGCGAATTTTTTAAACAAAATCCTAACAAGATTCCCTAAATATTCAAAATTTCGGCAGAAATTTCTATGTATCACATATTTTTTAGCTTAAATTATTTAGCGCAAATATAAATTTCACAATGATTTTAAGCGTAAATTTCAAGGCATAAAAAGGAATATTTTTTAAAAAATTTTCCGGCGGCGCCTATCGGCACCGCCGGACATTCAATCCTATTGAAATCACAAATTGATTATTTTTGGGGAAATTCTGTTAAGAAATCGGCCATAAATTTTCAAAATTTCCCCGGTGGCGCCTATCGGCACCACCGAACCCCCACTTGCGTAGGTTTTCTCAAAATTTATTTTAAAAATTCTCAAAAATTGGTCATTTTTTAACAAGATTTGTTACCAAAAAACTCAAATTTTCAAAATTTTTCCCGGCGGTGCCTATAGGCACCGCCAATTCTTTCTTTTTCAAAAAATTTTAATTCTCATTTCAAAGCCGGAATTGCTCAAAAAAATTGTTGGAGGAGAAAATATGCCCCGGTTACTGATTTTGATGAATAAAAAGCAAGATAAAGCTTCAAAACAACGATTTCAAAAATGGACTTATTTTTGACCCCTAAAACTTATTTTTGACCATCGATGTACTTATTTCGGGAAATTTTCGAAGGGAGCTCTGATTTTAAGCTATTTACTATACTATATTAGGCGCCACTGAAAAAAAAAGAAGCTAAAACTCATAATTTTTTAACAGTTTTGCCAAAAAAATGCCATTTTATTCAATTTTTTTTGTCAAAATGAGAGTCCTGGCCTTGCTTTTTCATGTACCGTCGCTGAAAATTTAGAGATCCAATTTTTAAAAAAATGGTCTAGCCGTTCCTTCATCCTGGAAAATTTTTAAATTATTAAAATCTGAAGAAATAAGTAAGGGGAACAAGCTGCTCCGAGACCTATCTATTTTTGGTCCTCCGTTAAATTTCAGTTAGAACCCCCAAAAAAAGAGCGAAAGCGTTGGGTCCCCGACATAAAGTTATTTGGCTTTTAATATTTAAAAAACATTGTATTACTTTTAGAAGGCCAAAACGGCGGTGAATTCGGCACTGGACACTGTGAAGAACTTTTTCCCGTTTGGCAAATGAAGCACACGCCGTAAAACAATGCCACAAAAACCTGTGCATAATAATTAATTTGTTAGGTTTTACCCAGAGCTCCCATTTGTCCTTATTTATAAGGATTGTCCTTATTTGAGCCTAGAATCCTTATTTTGTCCTTATTTCTTACTCTGAGGTAAAAAAAATAGAAAAATGGATGTTTTTTACAATTTTTTGAAGCGATTTCGTTATTATTTTAAAAAAATTTCCCCGGCGGCGCCTGTCGGCACCGCCGGACACTCTCTCTATCCTTTTAAATTTTTCAAAAAAGGACACAAAATTGACAACTTTTTGAGAAAATCTGTTAACAAATGAGACATAATTTTCAAAAAATTTTCTCGGTGGCGCCTAGCGGCGGCCACCGGACCCTTTTTCGCCTATGTTTTATTAAAATTTATTTAGAAAAGCATCAGAAATTTAGTCATTTTTTGTGCAAAAACTGTTATCAAAACAAAGATAAATTTTCAAAATTTTTCCCGGCGGCGCCTATCGGCACCGCCGACCCTTCCTTTTTCGAAACCAAAAACCCGCCTACTTCCTGTGCAGTGATTTTCAAAAATATTATGGCAATCCTAAAGAATGGGGGATTTCTGATTTAACTTTTTTATTTAGAGTTCTAAATTGTTATAGGGGGTTTTCCGGGGTGCTGATCACGAATATGATCTTAGATTTGTCATATTATTTCATCGATTTTGTTCGACTCCGAGGCTCTGAGAGTTTAACCCGAGATTGTTCGACTTTGGATCGGTCATCACTGCAGTAGTTAGAGAATGAGTTTTGTCCGGATTACGGTAGCCCCCACACCTATCGGCTGCGGCGGGCCATTTGAGCGCCAGCCTATTGGCTGCCGCTAGCCATCTGAGCGCCGGCCATTTGAGGCCCAGAAACTCAGTATTGAAGCCCAAACCTATTGATGGGTTTAATTAAAAATAATTAAAAATTATCAAAAATTATTTAAAATAAAATAAAAATTATTTAAAATAAAATAAAAATTATCAAAAATTATTTAAAATAAAATAAAAATTATTTAAAATAAAATAAAAATTATCAAAAATTATTTAAAATAAAATAAAAATTATTTAGAATAAAATAAAAATTATCAAAAAATTATTTAAAATAAATTATAATAAAAATAAAAAGTTAAAAATAAAAATATAAAATAAAATAAAGTATGAATTAAAAAATGTCTACCCTCTCTCTCTCTCTTTCGCTGTCGTTCTCTCTCTCTTTTCTCTTTCTCTCTCTCCCTATCACTCTCTCTCTCGCGCTCTATGCGTCTCTACCCTCCCTTATCTCTGCTTCTCTAACCTCTCTCTCTCTCTCTCTCTTTGCGTACTATTTCTTCCAGGCGACAATAGTGCCCTCCTTAATCTCTGTTTCTCTAACCTCTCTTTATGTGTGCGGCTGCACGCGCCTGCTTTATCTCTGCGTCTCTAAACTCTGTGTGTCTGCTCTATCTCTGCGTCTCTACCCTCTGCGGTTTCTGCTGTCTCGCTCAGTGAGCATTGCCCGCTTGGAAATTCAAATTTGAATTTAACGCGAGAACAGGCGCCTCCCGCTCGCGTTTGCTGGGCGGCTCTGCCCACTCTTGAGCCGCCTATAAATTGGCCACCGTTCCCAGCCAAATCCTCACTCCCGTTGGTCATTTGTTCCAGATGTGCCGAGCGAGCATCCGCTCCTTTCCTCCTCCTCCTTCTTTCCCTTCTCTTTTTTCCCCCATTCATCCCTTCTCCTATAATAATAATAAAATAAAATATTTAAATTTAAACTTTATTTTTTTTAAATCCGATGACTTTTTAATTGTTATAAAATTGTGGGGGGGGGTATAATGTAAATATTTTTTTTTGATGTGGCGTATATAAAATTAATAAAAAATATTAAATTTTATTACCATTGATATGTTTTGCTGTTCACCAGGGCGGTTGCTTTTTTATAAGCTCCGTTTATCCTGGCAGCTTTGTTTTATTGCCTTTTAGTTCTTGAGGTTTTTAAAATATCTCGGCTAATTTTCCGAGCTGTTTAGGTGCACTGTCGTCTTGTGCTTCATGGGTGGCAGTGTGCTGCTCTTCAGGTCAAGATAGGTTTCCTTTTACGGAATTACCATTATTAATTGATTTTTATGGTGCAACCAGCTTTTATCCTCTCACCTTTTTTTCCTGAAATAACGTGCCTTTACAATTTTTTTTTTTTTTTGCATTTCCAATCATTTTCATATTCTCTTGGCGGGAGTGTTAATTGCAATAATATGCTAAAAATAACGTCATCGCTGTCGCAAAGAAAGGAGGGGGGAGAGCGGGTGGCTGCTGCAAAGGAAAGGGCGAGAGCATGCGTAGAGAGGGGGGGGGGGGGCGGGGGTCACGTGGTCGAGAGGTGCGAGGGCCACGTGATAGAGAGGCAGCGAGGGTGAGGGGGTCAGGTGGCCGCGCGGTACGAGGGGAAGGAATCACGTAGTCGTGCGGCAGCGAGGGGAGGGAGTCAGGTGGTCGAAAGGCAGCAAGGGGTGGGGGCCAGATGGTCGAGAGGCAGCGAGGGGGCGAGGGCCACGTGATAGAGAGGCAGCGAGGGTGAGGGGGTCAGGTAGCCGCGCGGTACGAGGGGAATGAATCACGTAGTCGTGCGGCAGCGAGGGAAGGGAGTCAGGTGGTCGAAAGGCAGCAAGGGGTGGGGGCCAGATGGTCGAGAGGCAGCGAGGGGGCGAGGGCCACGTGATAGAGAGGCAGCGAGGGTGAGGGTGTCCGGTGGCCGCGCGGTACGAGGGGAAGGATTCACGTAGTCGTGCGGCAGCGAGGGGAGGGAGTCAGGTGGTCGAAAGGCAGCAAGGGGTTGGGGTCAGGTGGTCGAGAGGCAGCGAGGGGGCGAGGGCCACGTGATAGAGAGGCAGCGAGGGGGGCGCGGGTCACGTGATAAAGAGGCAGCGAGGGGGAAGGGGTCAGGTGGCCTTGCGGTAACGAGGGGAGGGAGTCAGCTCGTCGAGAGGCAGCGAGAAAAAAAGGGGTCGAGAGTGACGGGAGTGGCGGGAGTCAAAAAAAATTCTTGTCTAGTACATTGTAGTACGGCCCGTCATTAAGGGAGCGGACGAGAGGGATAAGTCGAGAGTGGCGGCGACTTCAAAGGGAAAGTGCGAGAGTTGCCGGGGTCAAAACAATTCATGTCTCATTGTAGTACGGTCCCTCATTAAGAGAGGGAGAAGGTCGAGAGTGGCGGCGACTTCAAAGGGAGGGCGCGAAAGTTGCGGGGGTCAAAAAATTAATGTCTCACTTTCTTTTTGACAAGTACTTAATCTTAGTTAAACAAAATCCATTTTATGACAATTCCTTCCTTATTTTCCACCTTGTTTTTTTAAATAAAATTAAAAAAATTATTAATAACAATAATAATATATATATCATTTTTCTTTTTTACAATACTCATGAATCTGCTGTGCTTAATTTTTTTAATTGAAAAAAAGTACCTTGACTATTGAATAATTTTAGCTATAAAAAATAAAAATGAGCCAAAATTCTGAAAATTCCCAACCACCGACTCTTGATGGCCCATATTCCCCCGTGGGAGATGGCGCCAAACTTTTTGATGAAGCGCCACCGCTTGGAGAGGTTATGGACCGGCTGCCAAATAGTGTAAGTGGGAGCACACTGTTTGCCAAAGAAAAATCTTTGCTAATTTATGTGTAATTTTTTCAGGTCGTGCCATCTACGCCGACTGAAGGAAGCCGTCCTGCGCGCAAAGAACCGTCAATTACCCGAGAGTTGGATGCCGACCACTTCAAAGGCGATGGGTTCGAGTGCCTTTCGGCAGCCCAGGCGGAAGCGGGACGCTTCAAAGGTGTTTTTTTTGTTCTTTTTGATAAATGTAATAATTTTTTAAATTTTAAGCCTTCCGATTTATTGGCCAATTTCTGCTCAACCGTTCATTTGGCGCTGTCTTTCCAGAAGACATTTTGAGAAATCTGTTCATCATGTGCCTTAATTATGCTGTTGGCGGCGCGGAGTCTGTTAAAATTGTCGCCGATCACTTCATATTTCTATTAACGTCAAAACATCTTGATTATGAAATTGCGGTGCACTTCAAAAAATTTGACGAGTCGACAACAAAGAAAATTTTGACACGCTTCGAACTGGTGGACCAAAGCAACAAGGCAAAAGAAAGACCGTCAATCCTTGAAGAGCCGTTTATCATTGACATCACGGTCATTGAAAGCAAAGGCATAAAGCCAAAGATGGCTGGAAAAGGGCGGCAGGACTTCAACGTTGGCTACAGAATCGTCAACGGGGCGACTTATGAGCTGCAAAACAACGACAATCTTTGCCTTTTCCGCGCCTTTGAGTTTTTGCGGCAGAAGTTAGTGCTGACCTGACAACGATTTTGTGAATACAGGAGGAATGAGGCAAGGCAGCTCGAAGACATTGAAGCTTTGTGCCATGCATGCGGTATCACGATGGACCTCCCATTTTATTCCATTGTGGAATATGGTGTTCTAATTCAGGCAAAAGCAAAACCAAAAAAAAAAAACAGTAAAATGTGTTATAATATGATTTTTGGTTAAGGAATATTATGACCGTCTTCACCCAGGGCAGTTCCGACTTTTCTGCTTTGAAACATCTGGAAAAATGAAACCGTCATGGAAAGCATTCACTGAAGAATACGAACAAGAGCTGTGCGTCCTATATTCTGAGGACATCAATGGTGAAAATGGGCACTACGACGCTGTAAAATCCGTTGGAAAGCTTTTTGGCACGCAGAAATATTGTTTTGGGGTAAAGCATCGTACAACTAATTGAATGATATGTTAAAATTAAGTGTGAAATGCCGTACAAACAACAAAATCATCACAATTCCCAGTGCAAATGGAAATGTCACAACTGTCAGCGTGTTGGCCAATCATTTCGAGGAAATTGTGTTGCTAATGATGACGATTTCTTTGAGACATGTTTGGGATGCAATAAGGTTTTGTAAAAAAACCTTGTTTCTTGACTATATTTGTTTAGACATTCAAAAGTCTTGCCTGTTATGAGCACCATGCCAAAGAGACTCAGTGCACTGTCATGCGTGGAAGCGAAACCAGAAATATTGTCAAATCCATCTGCAAGAATTCGAAGAAATGTGTCGACTGCGGCATAATATACCAACCCCGGGTATACTTTTGCTCTAAAAAATAATACTTTTTCTTTACTTAGCTTCACAAAAACAAGCCCCATGTCTGTGGTCAAAAATTCTGCAAAATTTGCCTTGGCTTTCATGCCCCGCGCGATTGCTACATCCCCTACCGGCCGAAAGTGAAGAAGGATAAGCGAATTATCTTTTTCGACTTCGAGTGCACGACGGACTTCAAGCCGGACCCCAATCTGGCGCGATTCAAGCACCAAGTATAGAGTTTTCGCATTTGCTTTTAAAAAAAAATAAATAAATAACACACACACACACACACACACACACAACACACACACACACACACACACACACACACACACACACACACACACACACACACACACACACACACACCACACACACACACACAGGTCAATCTCTGCTTCGCGCATGTCACATGCACCCGGTGCATTGAAAAGGGCGTCTGGGACCAGGAGTTGGAGCGCGTATGTGCTCTCTGCGGCCGCTTCCGCACCTACTCCTGGGCCCCCTTCGAATTCTGGCAAACAGACGTGCAGTGTGCGAATGTCGTAGAGGATCCGCTGGCTGCCTTTACAAAGTGGCTGCTAAATTTCGAGCGGATGTGCTTGGCATCGTGCCAGGAGAGAAAAATCGACGATAAAGGAAAAATGCCGAAAACATCGGCGGTGAAGCCATCGAAATGGAGGATGAATACGCCATGGATGAAGACGCGGAAAATAACTACATGCTGGGATACGACGAGGAGGGAGAGAAACCGGAGTCCGTGACAACATACGCCTATGCTCATGCTGGTAAAAATCAAAAAAAAAAATAATTAAAAAATAATAAAATTCAAGGGTCACGTTACGATCACGTGCTGATTTACGGGGAAATGCTGCGTATGGGCGTCCGGCCTGAGTTCATCCGCCAGGGCAACCATCTGCTGGAGATGAAAGCGCGAAAGAGGGGAGCCATTACAACCACAGTGTTTCGGGATAGGCAAAAAAAAATGTTTTAAAAATTGTTAATTTCTTTTGCCATTTCAGCTACAAGCTAATTCCGATCAAATTGGCCTCTTTTGTAAAGACGTTCGAGCTAGAAATTGATGGGGTGGAAAATAAGAAATATTTTCCCCACAAATACAATAAGGTAAAAAAAATTTATAAAAATAAAATTTCAAAAAATACATAGGCGGAAAATTATGGCACTGTATTGGACACTCTGCCACCGATGGACGACTACTACCCCGGCAGTTTTTTCCCGGCTGAGCGTGAAAAATTTGAGCAGTGGTATGAAGAAAATCATGAGACGCCCTTCGACTTGTGCGAAGTCATTGCAGACTATTGCATGACGGGTAAATTTTTTCCAAAGGAAGAATGAAAAAATCTTTAAGATTTTTAAGACGTAAAAATCCTGGCCCACGGCGTGGTGAAAATGCGGCATCTTCTTCTGACGGAGACTCGTCATGACATCACTGACTCCATCACCATCCCCTCCGCGTGCATGAAGTACTTTGTCAGTTTGACGGACCATGACGGAGAGAAGATCGCCATCATTCCCCACTTGGGCTACGAAAAGCGTGGCAAGCAAAGCACGATAGCGCGTAAATACCTCAAGGTAGTCAAAGAAAATTTAAAAAATTATTACATTTATAAAGGCAGCCAGCGGATCCTCTACGACATTCGCACACTGCACGTCAGTTTGCCAGAATTCGAATGGGGCCCACGAATAAGTGCGGAAGCGGCCACAGAGAGCACATGCGCGCTCCAACTCCTGGTCCCAGACGCCCTTTTCAATGCACCGGGTGCATGTGACATGCGCGAAGCACAAATTGACCTGTGTGGTGTGTGTGGTGTGTGTGTGTGTGTGGTGTGTGTGTGGTGTGTGTGTGTGTGTGTGTGTGTGTGTGTGTGTGTGTGTGTGTGTGTGTGGGTGTGTTTATAACACATTTTACTGTTTTTTTTTTTGGTTTTGCTTTTGCCTGAATTAGAACACCATATTCCACAATGGAATAAAATGGGAGGTCCATCGTGATACCGCATGCATGGCACAAAGCTTCAATGTCTTCGAGCTGCCTTGCCTCATTCCTCCTGTATTCACAAAATCGTTGTCGGGTCAGCACTAACTTCTGCTGCAAAAACTCAAAGGCGCGGAAAAGGCAAAGATTGTCGTTGTTTTGCAGCTCATAAGTCGCCCCGTTGACGATTCTGTAGCCAACGTTGAAGTCCTGCCGCCCTTTTCCAGCCATCTTTGGCTTTATGTCTTTGCTTTCAATGACCGTGATGTCAATGATAAACGGCTCTTCAAGGATTGACGGTCTTTCTTTTGCCTTGTTGCTTTGGTCCACCAGTTCGAAGCGTGTCAAAATTTTCTCTGTTGTCGACTCGTCAAATTTTTTGAAGTGCACCGCAATTTCATAATCAAGATGTTTTGACGTTAATAGAAATATGAAGTGATCGGCGACAATTTTAACAGACTCCGCGCCGCCAACAGCATAATTAAGGCACATGATGAACAGATTTCTCAAAATGTCTTCTGGAAAGACAGCGCCAAATGAACGGTTGAGCAGAAATTGGCCAATAAATCGGAAGGCTTAAAATTTAAAAAATTATTACATTTATCAAAAAGAACAAAAAAAACACCTTTGAAGCGTCCCGCTTCCGCCTGAGCTGCCGAAAGGCACTCGAACCCATCGCCTTTGAAGTGGTCGGCATCCAACTCTCGGGTAATTGACGGTTCTTTGCGCGCAGGACGGCTTCCTTCAGTCGGCGTAGATGGCACGACCTGAAAAAATTACACATAAATTAGCAAAGATTTTTCTTTGGCAAACAGTGTGCTCCCACTTACACTATTTGGCAGCCGGTCCATAACCTCTCCAAGCGGTGGCGCTTCATCAAAAAGTTTGGCGCCATCTCCCACGGAGGAATATGGGCCATCAAGAGTCGGTGGTTGGGAATTTTCAGAATTTTGGCTCATTTTTATTTTTTATAGCTAAAATTATTCAATAGTCAAGGTACTTTTTTTCAATTAAAAAAATTAAGCACAGCAGATTCATGAGTATTGTAAAAAAGAAAAATGATATATATATTATTATTGTTATTAATAATTTTTTTTAATTTTATTTAAAAAAACAAGGTGGAAAATAAGGAAGGAATTGTCATAAAATGGATTTTGTTTAACTAAGATTAAGTACTTGTCAAAAAGAAAGTGAGACATTAATTTTTTGACCCCCGCAACTTTCGCGCCCTCCCTTTGAAGTCGCCGCCACTCTCGACCTTCTCCCTCTCTTAATGAGGGACCGTTCCCCCTCGCTGCCTCTTTATCACGTGACCCGCGCCCCCCTCGCTGCCTCTCTATTACGGGACCCCCGTCCCTCGCTGCCTCTCGACCACCTGACCCCAACCCCTTGCTGCCTTTCGACCACCTGACTCCCTTCCCTCGCTGCCGCACGACTACGTGATTCATTCCCCTCGTACCGCGCGGCTACCTGACCCCCTCACCCTCGCTGCCTCTCTATCACGTGGCCCTCGCCCCCTCGCTGCCTCTCGACCATCTGGCCCCCACCCCTTGCTGCCTTTCGACCACCTGACTCCCTCCCCTCGCTGCCGCACGACTACGTGATTCCTTCCCCTCGTACCGCGCGGCCACCTGACCCCCTCACCCTCGCTGCCTCTCTATCACGTGGCCCTCGCACCTCTCGACCACGTGACCCCCGCCCCCCCTCTCTACGCATGCTCTCGCCCTTTCCTTTGCAGCAGCCACCCGCTCTCCCCCCTCCTTTCTTTGCGACAGCGATGACGTTATTTTTAGCATATTATTGCAATTAACACTCCCGCCAAGAGAATATGAAAATGATTGGAAATGCAAAAAAAAAAAAAATTGTAAAGGCACGTTATTTCAGGAAAAAAAGGTGAGAGGATAAAAGCTGGTTGCACCATAAAAATCAATTAATAATGGTAATTCCGTAAAAGGAAACCTATCTTGACCTGAAGAGCAGCACACTGCCACCCATGAAGCACAAGACGACAGTGCACCTAAACAGCTCGGAAAATTAGCCGAGATATTTTAAAAACCTCAAGAACTAAAAGGCAATAAAACAAAGCTGCCAGGATAAACGGAGCTTATAAAAAAGCAACCGCCCTGGTGAACAGCAAAACATATCAATGGTAATAAAATTTAATATTTTTTATTAATTTTATATACGCCACATCAAAAAAAAATATTTACATTATACCCCCCCCCACAATTTTATAACAATTAAAAAGTCATCGGATTTAAAAAAAATAAAGTTTAAATTTAAATATTTTATTTTATTATTATTATAGGAGAAGGTGAATGGGGGAAAAAAGAGAAGGGAAAGAAGGAGGAGGAGGAAAGGAGCGGATGCTCGCTCGGAACATCTGGAACAAATGACCAACGGGAGTGAGGATTTGGCTGGGAACGGTGGCCAATTTATAGGCGGCTCAAGAGTGGGCAGAGCCGCCCAGCAAACGCGAGCGGGAGGCGCCTGTTCTCGCGTTAAATTCAAATTTGAATTTCCAAGCGGGCAATGCTCACTGAGCGAGACAGCAGAAACCGCAGAGGGTAGAGACGCAGAGATAGAGCAGACACACAGAGAGTTTAGAGACGCAGAGATAAAGCAGGCGCGTGCACCCGCACACATAAAGAGAGGTTAGAGAAACAGAGATTAAGGAGGGCAGAGACGCAGAGAGCGGCGGCCATTATTGTCGCCTGGAAGAAATAGTACGCAAAGAGAGAGAGAGAGGTTAGAGAAGCAGAGATAAGGGAGGGTAGAGACGCAGAGAGCGTGAGAGAGAGAGTGATAGGGAGAGAGAGAAAGAGAAAAGAGAGAGAGAACGACAGCGAAAGAGAGAGAGAGAGGGTAGACATTTCTTAATTCATACTTTATTTATTTTATATTTTTATTTTTAACTTTTTATTTTTATTATAATTTATTTTAAATAATTTTTGATAATTTTTATTTTATTCTAAATAATTTTTATTTTATTTTAAATAATTTTTATTTTATTTTAAATAATTTTATTTTATTTTAAATAATTTTTGATAATTTTTATTTTATTTTAAATAATTTTTATTTTATTATTTTTATTTTTTATTATTTTTATTTATTATTTTTAATTAAACCCATCAATAGGTTTGGGCTTCAATACTGAGTTTCTGGGCCTCAAATGGCCGGCGCTCAGATGGCTAGCGGCAGCCAATAGGCTGGCGCTCAAATGGCCCGCCGCAGCAGATAGGTGTGGGGGGCTACCGTAATCCGGACAAAACTCATTCTCTAACTACTCACTGCTTATGTACCACGTCTCTTTGCTTACTTTTGTCTCCCACAGTATAATCTCCAATAATCCGTCATTATATAACCATAATACACACATACTTCTAAAATTTATTCCACTCTTTTAACAAACATCAACACATATATACTCTTCTCACATTCCTATTATTCTGTCAGTTGTATAAAAATATTCGACCCATCTTTGTGCTTTTTTGAACCTATTGAAAAATCCATGTTCGTGTTTCTTACCTAAAATCCGTGCACTGTCTTGTCTATACAGTCTTGGCACTTACCGTACAATTCATACTGTACACAGTCGCGCCAAAAGTTGCTTGCCGAGAAGCGTGACCGAATGACACAACTACTTCCGCGCAATAACACTTGTCCTATGCCAATGATGCCAGCGGCGGTGTGATAGATACAACGGCATGGTGATGTAAAGACAATCATCGGCACGGATGCCGAATGAATGGGCAATGAAGAGCCATTGTATAATAGCTTAACAAAAATGCACTTCTTTAAAAACTGAATCTTATCAAATCTTCCGAGCTCGGTGCCTTCAAAAGCAGGTTTCTATGCTTAAAGTATGTCCGTGAAGGAGTTCCTAATGATAATCGATGCTCCAGAGAACCCAGTCTAGGTGCCATGGTACTTGAAAAGGCTTGGCTTTTTGAGTCTCATTTGTCCGTCTTGAATCATGTGTCCTTTGGGATATATTTAACAAACTTCGATCCCGAGTCTTAGCGATAAATATTGGGCTCGAAACCGGGGAACCGAATATCTGTCTCAGCTCACCGGAGGTGTTTGATGCGTGCCGGCTTCGGCATCCCCGTGGTGCCACTTGTGAAGATAAAACACAAAATGGAACGAAAGTTGGGCATCGGCAATTGCACTTTGGGCTCCATTTCCAACTTGATGAGCTCATCATGTCTTATTTGTACTCTCAGTGCGCTTAAGCCTTAAGCTGAAGATGCGCAAAGTGTCCATAAAAATGGCATCATTTTGTCTGGCATCTTCTAGCGCTATTCAAAAAAATTTTAAATTTAAATTTCCTAATTAAAAACTCCTTAAACATATAATTAAAAATTTTTAAATATTGCCATTTAATTTGTCATGTTTTCAATTGTTTTAATTTAAAATAACAATGATAATGTATCAATTTCAATTTAAAATTGTTTTTATTTAACTAAATTTATTTTTTTAAATTATAATTAATTAAATAATTTATGAAAAGTGAAAAAAATTTTTCTGCACTTACTTTGCATTAGGGTGTCAGAGCACAAAATTGCTTTACACTCGGAAACACGCAAACAACTTTAAATTTAAAAAATATATTATAATTTTACAAATTTATTGTTTTATTTTTACAAAATTTTATTAAAAAGCCATATCAAAAAATAATCTACAAATTTTATCGTATTTTTATTTTTACAAATATACATTAAAATGCCATGCCGTCAAAAAATCAATCGATTCGTCAAAATTCGTTTAAAAAACTTGTAATGGCACATGAAAAAGATATTTAATATAAAGCCAAAAAAATTTAATTACTGCACTAATGAGTCCATGCGCAAGTTTGAGTTGGTCCATGCCGTCACAACACCAATTTTGGCTAGTCCAATCCATGCTAAATTAATTGAGTTTCTAATTACAAATGCCATTACATAGTGCCATAACAGACCAGCTTCAAATTCGGCACCTGCTTGTTGGATGGCTTAATATTGAGAGAGTTTTTTGGCAAGTGCCGGACAAAAATTCAAAGTTTTCGATTTTTTATGCGGATTTTAGTCCGAATTTGTTCAGAAGGCATACCATGTCGATGACGCATATTCCATTCGGATTAGCATTGACCTTAAGGCATCATAAACTAGGCCCTTTTCATAATTAGTTTTTGCCGAAACAATTATATTTTTTCAATAAAAATTGAATTCCAAGTCAAAAAATGTTTAAGTGACTGTTCATGGAAACTAATGATCAGGAAAAAGTCAGTTGCCAAATGGTCGGGGTACACTTTCTTTGGGAATTTTGAAGAATGACCAGAAAAAAATTAGGATGTTTTCAGAATGTTTTTCGGTTATTCCGAATATTTTAAGAATAAGCCGACTGATTACCACATCGACAAAGATTTGGTGTATGCCCTTGTTTTCGCGCATCCGTCGCCTAAAATAATTTTCCCAGTTGAAATCTTTCTTGGCAAAATTAGTTCAGTACCCCAAAATGGCCTTTGAAATGGGCACATTTTTTGAAAAATAGGCATTTTTAGAAACCATTATTTCGGGTACCCAACCATTTTTGCCAAACTCCATTCTTATAGGAATGGCTTCATAATAGTATAAAATAATTTTCCCAGTTATTTATTTATTGAGCAAACCAAAGGCACATTAGTGCTCTTATATGGTGCGAAAAAAGAAAACAATACAAAAAAATATACCCTCAATATACAATACAAAGTTGAATAAAATAAGGAGAACTGTCAAAATTTACAGGATTTACTCAGAACTCATTGCTTTTAATAACCCCTGAATTCCTTTGCTTTATTTATTTGAATTGCTACCACTGGAAGATTATTCCAGCTTTTATGAACTTTTTTTTATTTTGCGCTATTTCTTACCAATCTGAAAACCTTTTTATATTATTTCTTTATGGTAGTTCAATGAACAATTTAAAAAATATTGAGCTTTTTTAATCGTATGCATGAGTTATTTACAGATGGGAACTTAAAATCAAATGAACAAGGCAGGTTTCAAGCAAATGTATTTGATACGACTTCACCCCAAAGGTCTATTTCGTTCAAATAGTACTCTTTCATACTAGTTCCAATTTAAAGTTGGTCTAGAAATTTATTTTTAATGCGTGCCGTACTTTTTTGATCAAAACTGAATGCAAATAATTTTTTGGCTCTATGTTTACGCACTTTTAAAAATTAACATCTACGAGAGCCTATTCAGGAAATATTTTGATCAAACCTGTATAGAAAAATTTTTTTTGCTCAATATGTACGCACTTTTAAAAAGTAACATCTACGAAAGCCTATTACAAGAAAATTTTCTTTTACAAAAAAGAAAAAATTTAGAGACATTGAAATGAAAAACTTATTCGGGCCTGCGGTTGGGTAAAATAGCATGGCAATTCAAACCGAAAGTGAAACGGAGAACTACGAGGAATTGCGTAGCTCACTTCAACCACGAGCGAGTTATGGCCCATAGTATGGTATCGTTTTTGGATTCAAACAAAGTTTCTCGAA